>JAOTOL010000773.1:0-67500 GCA_034440575.1 Imbricaverruca yamaguchii | reverse complement strand
ACGGATGACATGTCTGACGTATTGCTGCCCCCGCAGCCGTTTAGTGACGGCTACTACACGAGATCACCCGACCCACCAGGCTACTGGGTGTGGCGACTGCACTATTGGCGAAACTGACATGCGTTTATGCGAGGGGTGCCGGCATGTTTTCTCTGCCGATGAGATGATGTTCAGCAGTGCAGGGTTCGTCATAATGCACGAGAGCAACATCACACTATGGGTCCAGAACCAACG
The DNA here is from genome assembly GCA_034440575.1 of Imbricaverruca yamaguchii. Classification (NCBI taxonomy): domain Eukaryota; kingdom Metazoa; phylum Arthropoda; class Thecostraca; family Neoverrucidae; genus Imbricaverruca; species Imbricaverruca yamaguchii. Next base: position 67,266 of record JAOTOL010000773.1, on the reverse strand, counting down.
TATGTACCCTTCCGCCGTAGATGTTGGAGTCCATTCTGGCAAAAACGTTAACTATCAATCTTGGCCGGGGTATGGCCTATCGTTCAATGCATTCAACTAAGAATCTGAAATAATGTGTGTATCAACGGCGCCATAAAGGCAGAAATAGATAAAGCAGAAGCAGTTCCGCGTGCGAACCATTTCATGCTACCTATCGCATGCGTCCAACGGAGGTATCCAATGACAGACCGTGCAACTTTCCAGGAGCCAAATCCGGAACGCACTCAAGACGAAGGCGTTCGAGGGCGCGCGTACGCCGAATTCGGCCGGCGGCCGGCCGCCCGGCTCGTCCGGCTCGTCCGGCTCGGCGGCCGGCCGGCCGCGGGCGGCTGGGCCCGCCCGACAACCGCAGGCCGGCCTGGCCGACAAGTCGGACGTGACGCTCAACATGCTGAACGCCGGCGAGCCGGAGCCGGACGCAGCAGACATGGGACTCGACGTGTTCGACGGCCCGATCGAGGAGGTGTCATGAGTGCCGCCTCGGCCCCGCCGGCCACTCGCCGAGTTCTGCCAGCCGTGCGATCTGAAGTGAACGCTGTTGTCTCTGTCCAACAGTGTGACTCGCTGTGTCACGCATGGAGCGCTGGCAGATACGTTGTTGGCAACTCTTCGATCGACGTTGACCGGCCTATTTTCAGCCGAGCCGCAAGGAGCCGCCACGCGGCGACCGGACCGCACGGGTGTCCCTCCTGCCCCTGGCGGAATCGCATGGGTGCTCCTCGTGCGCATGGCCCGATCTGGTGGGACCTGTCTAACTGGTGCGTCTTGACCGCACCACAGCAGTGGATAGGTGTCGCCACAGCGTGGCATGGTGCCCCCAGCCGGCACTTCACGGGCGGTCACGTCACCATCCTGCCTCACCACCTCGTCGTCAACTCGTGGGCAGCGTCCAGCTGGCTGATTCAGTGTTCATCAGTAGTATGTCGGTGAACTGTAGTGATATATCGGTGAAATGCGGCGGTGTATCGGTGCAATGCGGTGGTATATAGGTGAAATACAATGGTACATCGGTGGAATGGAGCAGTATATCTGAGGTTAATTCCGGATATTTAACCTGATGTTAAATATTCGGATTTAACAAGCGCACCGGTGGATCCACCCACTCCTCCTGACCTTCGACATCTTCTAAACGGGCGTGGATATTGTAATTAAATTGTGTGACTGTTACAAATTGAGCGCATCCTTTTCCGAAAAGGAAACCCGTTGGCACATGTAGGAACTATTGCGTGTGGTAAAGCCAAACAACTGGCGGCCGGTCGTTCAAGGTCATAGAGCTTTCGTCGGTGCGGTGGCTGGATGTGACGACCGATCTAAACCTCTTAACCCCGATGGCATTTACCCAGGGTCATGAAGTTTATACTGAAGCGAATTCACTACACTAGTAATCTACCCACAAAATGTGCTTCTAGCTTCAGTAGTTTTCTATTTCTTTGGGGAACCGTGCCCGTCTCTCCTGTGGGGGTTATGTTAGAGACACTTTCAGATTTCCGCCCCCTATGCAAGAGGATAATATAATATTGCAGATTTCGGAGCTTCCGCACCACTTACCAGTTTTAGCATAATTCCTCGCTGCTAATTATTTTATTCATCTCGGAGCGCTAATCAACTAACAATTCTTGCAGACACTTCCACCAGATCACCTTGTTGACACACTCCCGGGCCTCAAAGTACATGGTTGTGATCCTCCTGATGCATGGATGTGTGCTCTGATAATTCAGCAGTATTCTCACCCCCTTGAGGTGACGTACCTAGGATTTACGTCAAGGGGCTTCATTTTATGGGGTTGCGGCGGCCATTGGGATTATTGGGTCCTGACGCGATTTTTGGCCAGCACCTGCACGATTTGTTTGACCATTGTGGGAGCTTCAGCCCCGCTGTATTTATTTCGAACCCCGACTAGATTTTTGTGGGACCCGACAAGAATCATTGGCCACAGCGATATTTTCGCACCTCGATGTAAGTTCGCTGTGCTCCGATGCGCACAGTTGGGCCCAGCTCAGTTTTTTGGATCCAAACGCGATTTCTTCGACACCCATGGTTCTCTAGGCCCACCGTATTGCTTTACTGCTTAGGCCCCTGACAAGAATTCGTTGTGGCACCGATTGGAATTATCGTGGCTCCCGACCGATATGTCGGCCCCGACGCAAATTTTACAAACCTCACCACGATTCTTGGGGCCCACCACCTCTCAGTCTGGTGGAGAAATTTTCCAACTTTCCCTCTCATTTGGGTGTGCCACTGCCATCGTACCTATTCTTCAGAACTCAGAAATACCTAGCATACTTGGACTTTTGCAGCAGCCCCGTTTACAGTGATGTACTGATAAGGAACCCATGGTACCTCGGGCAAATATTGGTCGTGGTGGGGCGGGGGCGTAAGTTCTGCACTGTCCAGCAAAACTGTTTGGAGTCATATTACAGCTAGATTACTAGCCGAAAGAATTGGAGCTGCAACTCGTGAACAAAGGCAAGTTCATGACAATTTGTCACAGTAGTCAAACCTAGTGTTGCAGCTACAATATACTTGGACGTGAACTCGGCAGGAGGTAGGTCAACACGGCATGTCCCACCAAACTTCGTGAAAATAACAACACCTATCACATTGCATGCAAAGCCGACCTTAAGAATCCTCCCGCCCCCTATACAATACTCACGTCGAGGCCTATGAAAATGCTCACAATACTCCGTTTTTCACCCACATGTACGCATTCAAAACAGCCGTGACACCATCGGTCAGCGCCCAGAAGCTAGGGAATTTCCAAAGGCGCGTTATTTCATCTCGTTGACGTCAATCTCGTAGGAATTGGTCTCCATATTGCTCCCCATTAAAAAATTGCGATCTGCTTTGGGTCCATATCACAAGTACCCTAAGTAATAAGTACCAAGAAGACTAGTGGTCAGAACGCTCGGCCTCCGCCGGGCTTACCTGATCTATCCTGCTCGCTTCGCTAGCTTTTGACACCCGCAGTCCACTCGGCTCTCCCACCCCCGTATTTTGGAGAAGCTTGGCATGAGCGAATCAAAGAAATGTTTGGGCTCAATCCAGATGCATCCCCCAGCCCGGTTGAATATCTACGGCCCCCGCGATGCATTTGCATCATGCATTCAGTCAGTTCATCCGTCATTCACTCAGTCAGTCTGTTGAGTTGAACGTCCGCTCAACACTTTATTGATGACAAGTTACCATAACCTTGTGTATGCAGAATACCGCTTGTATTTGAATATAGATGCTTGATGCGTCGCACGTCAGTGAGAGATGGCGATCGTAGAGAATGTCCGAAGGCAGTCAACAATACGGAATCACAGGAACGCACTAGTATGGCGGGCGCGCATACGCCGCACTTCTTGACCACTGGGTTCCTTTTCGAGATCCCAGCGCCGTCTGGCGGCTGAGTTCCAGTGCGCCTGCGCAGGGGTCCAGTCGCCGCTGGCTGCGGCGAGGGTACGATGAATCACGCGCATGGAATGTCACGATTTCTCATTCACGATTTCTCATGCACGATTTCTCACTCACGATTTCTCATTCACGATCTGGATTTCTTCACGGATCGAAAGCAACCAAACAAGCGAAGAACGCCAGACTCTTTTGCATCTCCCAAAACCAGAGATTGATTGGACCACCAGCCTAGGGCGTCGCGAGGCCAAACGCCAACAATAGGCCTCGGCGCCACTGACATGACATCAAGGTCATTGCCTACGTGCACCGGCACGGGACAGCCAAAAATGTCGGATTACGTCGAAGGCGTGCTACGCAAGCCGTGCCAACGCCAGCTGTCCAACGACAAGGACACCAAGCCCACGGAAAACACCGACCACAAGCCGCTCGACCAGCTGCCACCATCTCGTCTATTCTGCACCACGAACTCTCAGCTCTACATTGGGGTCCCTATCACAAGTACCCAAAGTCATAAGTACCAAGACTCATAAGTTCCAAAGCTGCCAGATAACTTTCAAAATATCCGCGGATAGGGCGGATTCACAAGTACCCGGTTTCATAAGTTACAAAAATAGTTCTGAATTATACCGCTAGATGACATCGTAAATATTAGGCACCAGAGTTTGCTTGCGTGCCGACAGATGGCAGGCCGCATTTGCTGTGTGCTTCAAAAAGGCTATAATACTCGATGAACTGATCATCATGACTATAAAAGCTAAGCAGGGCGCTCTTAAACAGCTGAGCTATTCCAGATAAAACGTCTGGGTCATTCAGATCGTGTACTCCTCAGAATTAATTCAAAATGGGCACAAATGTACTCGCGCTTGTTAAATCCGAATATTTAACATCAGGTTAAATATCCGGAACTAACCTCAGATATACTGCTCCATTCCACCGATGTACCATTGTATTTCACCTATGTACCACCGCATTTCACCGATACACCGCCGCATTTCACCGATATATCACTACAGTTCACCGACATACTACTGATGAACACTGAATCAGCCAGCTGGACGCTGCCCACGAGTTGACGACGAGGTGGTGAGGCAGGATGGTGACGTGACCGCCCGTGAAGTGCCGGCTGGGGGCACCATGCCACACTGTGGCGACACCTCTCCACTGCTGTTGTGCGGTCAAGACGCACCAGTAAGACAGGTCCCACCAGATCGGGCCATGCGCACGAGGAGCACCCATGCGATTCCGCCAGGGGCAGGAGGGACACCCGTGCGGTCCGGTCGCCGCGTGGCGGCTCCTTGCGGCTCGGCTGAAAATAGGCCGGTCAACGTCGATCGAAGAGTTGTCAACAACGTATCTGCCAGCGCTCCATGCGTGACACAGCGAGTCACAATGTTGGACAGAGACAACAGCGTTCACTTCAGATCGCACGGCTGGCAGAACTCGGCGAGTGGCCGGCGGGGCCGAGGCGGCACTCATGACACCTCCTCGATCGGGCCGTCGAACACGTCGAGTCCCATGTCTGCTGCGTCCGGCTCCGGCTCGCCGGCGTTCAGCATGTTGAGCGTCACGTCCGACTTGTCGGCCAGGCCGGCCTGCGGTTGTCGGGCGGGCCCAGCCGCCCGCGGCCGGCCGGCCGCCGAGCCGGACGAGCCGGACGAGCCGGGCGGCCGGCCGCCGGCCGAATTCGGCGTACGCGCGCCCTCGAACGCCTTCGTCTTGAGTGCGTTCCGGATTTGGCTCCTGGAAAGTTGCACGGTCTGTCATTGGATACCTCCGTAGGACGCATGCGATAGGTAGCATGAAATGGTTCGCACGCGGAACTGCTTCTGCTTTATCTATTTCTGCCTTTATGGCGCCGTTGATACACACATTATTTCAGATTCTTAGTTGAATGCATTGAACGATAGGCCATACCCCGGCCAAGATTGATAGTTAACGTTTTTGCCAGACTGGACTCCAACATCTACGGCGGAAGGGTGCATACGTTGGTTCTGGACCCATAGTGTGATGTTGCTCTCGTGCATTATGACGCACCCTGCACTGCTGAACATCATCTCATCGGCAGAGAAAACATGCCGGCACCCCTCGCATAAACGCGTGTCAGTTTCGCCAATAGTGCAGTCGCCACACCCAGTAGCCTGGTGGGTCGGGTGATCTCGTGTAGTAGCCGTCACTAAACGGCTGCGGGGGCAGCAATACGTCAGACATGTCATCCGCCGACGGATGAGAGAGAGAGAGAGAGAGAGAGAGAGAGAGAGAGAGAGAGAGAGAGAGAGAGAGAGAGAGAGAGAGAGAGAGAGAGAGAGAGAGAGAGAGACAGAGACAGAGACAGAGACAGAGACAGAGACAGAGACAGAGACAGAGACAGAGACAGAGACAGAGACAGAGACAGAGACAGAGACAGAGACAGAGACAGAGACAGAGACAGAGACAGAGAGATAGAGACAGAGACAGAGACAGATGGTATTCAATGGAGGATGAGGAGAGGATCCACCTAACAATTCCATGAACATTTCATGAGTGCACAAATCATGCTTGAATGCATGCGTATATGTAATATCTGCAAAGTGTATGTGCACTGAAGACGCCGAGCCCTCTTTTTTGAAAGAGAAACATTCACCATTCAAAACATGGTAAGTGAAAACAGGATTTCCCAGACAAAAGCAAAACAATCGATGTTGTTCATTCCTACGCTGGTCGGCAATACACCGCAGCAATTAATAGTCTTGATTCCCGCTCCTTGCATTATCCAAATATATCCCGTCACACAACATATGCTTATGGCTTTGGTTTATCGAAATCAATAACTCGAATAACCGTGAAGATATTTGATATCGGTAGGTAGGTACCTAGTCAGGTAATACAAACTCTAGTACCTCGAGCCAAACATGCCACCACTTCCACCTGGATAGCAGCGAAGAGCTTCGAAGAAAATCCTTCGTTCAATGGGGAAAAAACACTACGCGTCGCTAAACAAATAAAGGAATTCACCTTTACCAGCCCAACCGGGTACGAGGGTCCGTTCTTTGATTCGATGGATTCACCGCTGTCCAGTTCCCACTCCGGCCGGAGCTATTTGAACCATTACCAAAAAAAGCCATGGATAATGCATTTCTTTTTGCTTCCTTCAAGAATGATATGTTTTGCGTCAAATGACATGGATGAAACCGTCAGAAGCGATATACATAAAAATATGGGATTAATTTTCCCCATGGCAAGTGCCTGAATGACACCAGAACGTTCTTAAAACCTGCTAAGACTTTGCGCCAAAATGAAGCTTCAAAGAACCAGTATTTGCACTCCCTTTGATTTCATGACTTACGTTGCTTCCGAATTTCATCAATAAACGGGAATAGTTGTGTTAATACCACTCCGGCCGCGAGGTTTTCCCACTCCAGACACATTCGGATTTACGTGCGTTGTTCTGATACACTGACAATCGTCTAAGCTTCATTCTAATCAAATTATTGATTTCTTCCCATAGTCCTGATGATGAAGAACCTAAAAAAAATCACCGTAATTCTGTTGGCGGTTTCCTATAACTTATTTTCTTTTTTGTATTTTATAGCAATCATGGTTTGATGTTTGGTCTGTGCGAAATTAGACACTAATTTCCGCTCAGTCAACGACGATAATTGGTTTTACAGCGGCAATTTCTTGGCCCATCTAGGCGTTTTTGGTCCTTTTAAGTCAATCCTTGCTTCAACTAAACATTCCAGACATGAATAAGTTCATCGAAAAACATTGAATATGAATAGTAATTGATGTGAGCATGTTAGGAGTGACAGGGATGGATATATAAACTTGGTTTACATCGATTAAGTATACCTTTGTATCATTTTTCTACCATTCCTCCAGAGTCCAGTCCAGTGCGCCGGAGGAGACGGACGTGCGAACTCCCGACACCTTGGACCGAATTGGTGATGTGTTGGAGTTTAGGGGCGCGTCGACATCTAGGGTCATTTTGCGCCCAAAACTAGAATGGAATCAATCTTCGGTGCTACTATCATAGCTCACTATCCATCTTCACGGATGGGGGTATATCACGTCAAAGCGAGCTTGTCGACTGAACATAAAAATATTCCCAGACGCAACGCCCTCAGAGTCGTTCCCTATAAGCATACGTAAAGAAGAGTCGGTGTTCAACCGTCCTAAAATCTGGCCTCGTAGAGGTGCTTGCAGTGTACAGCCAACTAAAACATGGTACACGGTAAGCGGGTTAGAACAGCGCGGACATACGGGACGGTCATTACCGGTCAACATATAAATATGTGTTGCAAAGGTATGGCCTATTCTCAATCGACAGAGTATTACTTCTTCCCGACGTTTGGTTCGGTGAGAGGATAGCCATTTTCCTAGTGTCGGTTTTAAAACCTTGAGCTTACTACACTTTGAATTCCAGGATCGTTGCCATTCTGAATGTATACTTGACAATATAGTAGGGTATATATCTCTTGGAGGGAGCCGTAGATGGACCACACGGCCATTGCTAATGGCGTGCTTGGCGGTTATGTCAGCAGCTTCGTTTCCGGCGAGTCCAACATGGCTAGGAATCCAGCAAAACACTAAAAATTTTCCCATGTCATGCAGGGACTTTACTACTTTGATAATCCTCCGAACAAGTCGGTTATCCTGATTAAAGATGTTCAGTGCCTGGAGACTGCTCAGAGAGTCTGTGAAAATCACGTATTTCGTGAACCGGGTCTTTCTGTATAAAATAGAGGGCTTGTTGAATGGCATACAGTTCTGCAGTAAAAATCGAGGTTTGCATCGGTAAACAAAAAGATCGAACACTTTGTCGACTTACGTAAGCACACCCGACACCAGAAACTGACTTTGAGCCGTCCGTGTAAAAACGCGAAGAGTCGTTATATTCTTGTATTTTTTCCAATGCTAACGTTCGATGTTCCTCCGGGTTTACCTGCCCTTTCTTTGAGCAGGTTAGTGTCATGTCGGTTTTCACTGGGAAAACCTGCCAAGGGGGAATGCTAGGCGTGATTACGTGTGCTATGGAACGCGGCCGGATATTACATTCTCGAAGAATCGTGGACATACGAGTGGAAAACGGTAATCCACGCCGGGTAATGTGACGTGCATTTGATGTCCTCCAGAATATCCACCGATAGGCTGGATGGTTCCGGTTTTGAGCAACATTGCATGCGTATCTCGCGCCCAATAACTTACGGCGTAGTGCAAGAGGTGGCTCGTCTACCTCTACCATTACACTAGCAGCCGGTGAGGTGCGAAAGGCTCCAGTAGCGATGCGAAGATCTATATTGTGGATCACATCAAGGCGACGCTTGGATGTGGCACACGCTCCGTCATAAATAAAACAACCATAGTCAATTTTAGAACGCACGAGCGATCGATACATAAGAAGCAAGATATATCTATCTGCTCCATACGAACATCTAGAGACTGTACGCATTACTTGTAGTCGCTTTGCACATTTCTGTGCAAGATCGTTGATATGGGTGGTGTATGTCAGTCGGCGATCCATCCACACACCCAGAAACTTGGCAGCTGGTTTGAATGGTATATGGCGTCCATTGAGCATAATCACGGGGTCAGTACAAGAGCGTTTGCGACAGAAGTGGACAGCGGTGGTTTTCGACGTAGACATTACGAATCCAGTTTTGTTGCACCAATCCTGCACCTTCCGAACAGCCATCTGGAGTTGTCTCTCAACCGTATGCACAGAGTGTGAAGAGGACCATATGGCGAAATCGTCCACGAAAAGCGCTCTCCCTACGGAATTTGGCAGCGATGTATCCACGTCATTAATTGAAATAGCAAACAATGCAACGCTCAGTACGCTCCCCTGTGGAACTCCGTTAGGTTGCGAAAGCGTGCCAGATAGGGAATTCCCTATTCTAACGCGAAACGTTCTGGAAAACAGAAAATTTGACAAGAAGACACCCATGGGACCTCTAATTCCCATATTGTGCAGCTTCATCAGGATACCGTGACGCCATGCCGTGTCATATGCGCCGGCAATGTCAAAAAATATTACTGCTGTGTGGTGGCGTTTCATGAAACCAGAGCGTACAACTGAGTCGAGTGTTAAAATATGGTCAATTGTGCTACGGTGTTTACGAAACCCACTCTGTATGACAGTAAGTAGATTGTTATGTTCTGGAAACCACATCAATCGGACATTCACCATTTTTTCGAAAAGTTTACACAGGGAGCAAGTCAGTGAGATTGGACGGTAATGCAGTGGATCAGTGCCAGTTTTATTTTGTTTACGTATGGGCACTACAATTGCCTCCCGCCATGAAGGTGGAAATGTGCCCGATGCCCACATTGCATTTAGGGCTTCCAAAAGTGCTTCTAAAGCAGCAGCTGGTAAGCGCTTTATAATGTAATTATGCATAGTGTCGGGATGCATACCCTCTGCCACGCTCTTCAACGTGCTGATTGCTGTGGTTAATTCGGAAATGGAAAATGGTACGTTGTACTGGAGGACATTTGTGGTGGAAAAATCGAGAGGACGTGCCTCGCACCTATCCTTGTGTCTCAGAAATTGCTCGTTATATGTGTTTTCCGAGCGTGCTGACAAAGCTCGTCCCATCTCGTTCGCTACTTCTTCTGGGTCAATGATATCTCGACCGGCCATGTGTAGGGTAGGAAGTGGGAGTGGAGTATACTTTCCAGAAAAGCGTTTAATGCGGGACCATACAGACGACAGTGGTGTGGATCGATTAAATGTGTTCACGTAAGCTTTCCATGAATCTCGTTTCGCTTGGGCGATAGTACGTCTAGCGAATGCCCGTGCTTTGCGGAAAGCTATTAAATTTGCCATACAACTATTTGTATTAAAGGTACGAAGGGCTTTCTTCCTGGCACGCAACGCCTCTCGGCACTTTTCCGACCACCACGGAACGGGTACTCGAACTGAAGTTCCTGAAGAACGAGGAATGTATCGCCGAGCGCTCTCCACGGTTGCCGTCGTGAATGCCTCCACGGAAACACCGGATTCATTGGGATAGTCTCGGAGTCTACACACAATATTTGCTTGGAACGCACCCCAATCGGCCCGGTTAAATATCCATTTCGACGGTCGTAGGCTTACAACAACTCTGCTAATGAAAAAAGACCAAACAGGGAAATGGTCACTGTTATGTGGATCATCGTCCACGGACCATTCTAAAAAGGGTGCAAGTTCCGGACTGCAGAGGGTAAGATCCAGCACAGAGGTCTGCCCAGTTGGCAATGTAAAATGGGTTGGCCTTCCTGTGTTAAGTACACATAATGGAAAATCTCGAACAAAACATTCGGCTGCACGTCCACGGCTCGTCGTGGTAGCTGAGCCCCAAAGAGGGTGGTGGGCATTAAAGTCGCCGCATACCATTACCGGTGGAGTGAACTGCGCCAATGTTTGGGAGAGTTCAGAAAGTGGGAACCTCTCGCCCGGCGGGAGATATACGCTACATACGGTAACGACGTGGCGATTTATTTTCACACGGGCAGCGATACACTGTATATTTGAAGATATAGATACTTCCTGGAAGGGAACAGAGTTGTGCACAGCGATAAGTACTCCTCCATGTGCTACAGTGTGCGGAGTAACATCCCTACGTAACACAGAGTAGTTGTTGAGGTGAAAATGTGCATCAGGAGAAAGCTTCGTCTCTTGGAGACAAACTACTAATGGTACTCGTAAATGTGAAATGGTTTGGAGGTCGTTGAGGCTGGTTCTCAACCCTCTACAATTCCATTGGAGAATGAAACTCATACGTCAGATATATAAAGATGAAAGTTGCGAACTAAAAACGTGGGAAACGAGAGCGGGTTAGGTTTCCCCTGTTCCCGCCCTCAAAACCGGAGGTAACCCGCGGGCTTCGGGCTGACTCGGCCCAAGGGACTGAGTCCTCGGTCGGGAACGTGGTGACCCCTCCCCCGGTAGAGAGCTCGATGGTGGAAGACCTCACTTCTGAGGCCCCAGCCGGGAAGGGGGTGGAGGAGGACCCATTTGATTTATGGACGAAGCCGGTCCCTCTATTCGCCGTCGTGGTGATGGGGTTGCCGGCCTCCGTGGTGCAGCCGCCTCGGCTCCCTGGCGGTTCTTCTCGCGGGCCTTTTCCATGTCAGCGAGCCGCGCTCGTTTCGCCTCGCGGGCGCGTCTCTCAGCTTCCTGGTGTCGGGGCGGCGATGCAGGTGCGGACGTGGAACACGAGGGTGGGGGAGAGGCCTGAATTACGGGAGGGGGAGAAGGGTCAGGTTGGGACGTGGTGGAGAGGCTGGGCTTGGATGCGGTAGTGGTGCGTGCGGGAAGCGAGGGTGGATTGGAGGGCGGATGGGAAATGGGAGGTGGAGATTTCGAGGGAGATGGAGAGGGGCTGGGACCGGGCGGAGAGGACAGAGGAGGCCTCTTTGAACGATGGACCAGCGTCCACGTCCCATCCTCGGCCGTTGGTCGGGAGGGGGTCTCTGATGGTCGAACGGCGGTACTTGTGGGCGGTGGGATCTCTGTCGCATCAGTGTGACCTTGGCTCGCTTGCGGCACAGGAGGCACCCCAAAGGAACGAAGAAGCGCTGTCAATCGCGCGACTAACTCCGATGTTCTGTCGGGCTGTGTGTGCTGTGAATAATACATGTTATTTCTAACTTTGGATGCGTAAGATATTCTTGGATGTGTCTGGTCATAATGATCTCTTGCTTCGCGAAACGATACTTTCTGTGTGTATTTGATGTAAATTATCTCTTTCTCTCTGATGTAAGTCGGGCAAGTTCGGTCGAAAGAAGTATGTGGGTCCTGACCTGCACCGCAGTTCGCACAAAATGGGGTCTCCGAAGTGCAATTTTCGCTAACGTGTTCGTAGGAGGCACAGTTGGCACACGCAGGGCGATTACGGCAGAATTTATTGGTATGGCCGTACTTTTGGCACTTGAAACACCTCATGGGATTCGGGAGAAACAGACGGACCTTTACGCGGACGTAACCTACACGGATTTCAGGCGGAATATCTGTGGTGTAGAATGTTAATATTACGTTGTTTGTTGTAATCATTTCAGAGCCCCTCCTTGCTTTCATCTTCCTTGCCTCAGTTACTCCGAACTCCGACAGACCGTCTACAATCTCCTCCTCCGACACTTCCCTCAAGTCGAAGCAGTTGATGATACCTCGTGAAGTATTTTTTGTTTTGTGGGGTTCAATGGTGATCGGAATAATCTCGTCGGACCTACTCTGATTTTTCCGGACGCTGTATCTCAATTCTAATACTTTCAATGCACTCTCCGCCTCTTCTGCCCGTGCAAATTACACCTCCAAGGCGCCATCCTTCAATCTTTCGCAACGTATAATTTTCCCAAACCTGTCACACCCGTCTCGCCTCTGAAATGGTGATAACGAGGCGAGGGACCTGGTCTTACCACGAAAGATAAGTATACGTGGGGCAGATGAACTATTTGTCTGGTCTCTTCGAGAGGGACCAGGGATGTTTTTAGTTGGTCTGGATGCCATGCAGTGAGATTGTGTTCCACTCCTCGGGCGCCCCACCCCTTAGGGGCCCTACTGGGGGGACGCCTGGGTCCCGGGGACGGGAGGTCGCCAGGCGACCGAGGAGCTATACGGGGCAGGCAGCGCCTTCGTCCGGCCGGGAGAGAGAGACTCACCACCCCGACCGGAATCCAGCGCCGCCCACCCCTTGACCCCTGCCGGCCGGGCCATCAGGCACTGGGACGAAACCCAGGCCCCGACCCGAGGCGACAAGCCACTTGGTCCGTATGGGGCCATACGGGCCCGCCCGCCCCTCCGGGATATCGGGACCGAAGAGGCGTGTAGATCCCCCGTCACAACTAGCACCGTGCGGCGGGGGACCTCAACATCCAGGACTCCGTCAACCCCGGGGGCGGGCCTAGGGGTCGCGGCTACCCCGATAAAACTGAGCTGGTGGGCAGGACCGGGGAAGTTGCCCTGCCTGCTCATAGTAGGGATAGTTAGTGTTGTAGGGCTAGATGAAGGACATGGATGTTGGGATGATATGGGAATTGGAGTGGGAGCGTATGGACGGAAGGAAGAGGGGTGGCTGTGGTGACCCGAGGGAGCGCCATTTCCCTACCCAGCCGTGTAACGAGGCCGGCCCCTTGGACCGAATTCGACGCACTACCACAGGGAGTTGAATTTTCCTTTTTGTGTCCTTGCGTTTGTCTATTTTGTATAGGGGAGATAATCATCAAGCTATACGTTGAACTAAATCTGATATCACTAAACTAGACATAACCTAAACTCGGATTGTACATGGACCCGATGTGTCATGGACGAAATTAAAGAACAAATTCAGGAAACAGTGAATGAAAAGGTGGAGGCCCTTCGAGAGGAAATGGAGGACACTAGAAAGAAAAATAGGAAAGCAAACAATCAGCTAAAACAACTCATGGAGGAAAACAAGGTTCTAAAAAAACAAATTTCAGGAATTAATTGCACGGTTGATAACATTGAACAATACACCAGAAAGGATTCGTCATTTTAGGTGGTGGTGGATTTCCATCAGCCCCAATAGACACTTTTGAAGCTCCAGAAGGAACCAGGGAGATTACCAAAAAATAATAATTGAGGAGAAGCTAGGTGTAAACCTCTAGCAACATATCTGCATGTCATCGTCTGCGTCAAAACAGCCGGGTACTGATACAATTTCAGGATTTAGCTGATAGAAATGCAGTATATGAGGAAAAATTAAACCAAACAGGAGAACACAAAACAAAAATAACCATACATGAAAACCTCACTGGAAAACGTGCAAAGCAAGTACAAGTGCTGGGTGAAATGTGGGAAAAGAAACAAATCTTCAACTATCATACCAAAAATTGCAACATCATGACCCGAAAAACAAAGGAACAAATGAATGTGCACATACATCCAGACATGAGCAGGGATGAGATACTGGATGCAACTGACAAAGGACCATACAGAACAGAAAGAGCACAGAACAATAGCTCCAATCAACAAACACGAGACAACACCCTACACTGTAAAAAATGATTAGCACTTTTGCTGCTAATCGCATGCTAAATGGCTGCTTCCACCAACGACGTTCGCTAGGGATGTTAGTAACAAGCACCATTCAAGCAATGACAAGCACCATATGTACTATTCGGCTGGAAAGGGGCTAATTCTAGCCTGAAGATGCTAGACTGCAAGAATGAGGATGCTTGATCCTAGCAGCCATGGCTATTATGTCAAGCAGTCCAGACTAATTCAACTGCTTATATCTAGCACTATTACAGTTAGTTTTTTTTTGGCGGGAGTTTGAACGTTCCATGGCTGCTCACAGTTAGCACCTGGGTAGTTAAAATAAGCAGCGAGGAAAAGTGGCGGGAACATTAGCACCCTAGCGCTGCTTAACGAAACAAATGCGAACTGTCGGCCATTTTTCTTTGGGATGCGGCGGCGTGCGGATCGGTGCAGTTGTGCGGCAAGATTTCAGTGAAAAAGAGAAGTATCTCTGGGATTAAGAGAACCTCTGAATCCAGTCACAAGCCAGTCATAGTCATAGTCATCTGTACAAGGTGGGTGTGTCTTCATACCAAATGTATTTCCACATGGTATAAATATAAGTATGTCAGCATCTTGCCAACCTCGCTGCATATACCCTTGAAATTACGGGCGCTCTATGACTTACGCAGTTGATGCACACTTAAGCTACACTAGCCAACATACCTGAGCTTGACAACATATAATATCTGGCAGGCTTAGTAAGACATATGTGGTAATGCACTCGGGCAAACAAACTTAATTGATATCTTATGCCATCATTATTCAGCTATGGACACTGAAAAGCTTACAGGGCTATGCCAGTTGCAGCTTATTTTGTGGGGATAAAAACATGTATTTCTGAAAGAATGGTTTTGGGCGGGATATTGTGCTGCTCAGCAATGTCTGGCAGATTTGTCTTAAAAGGTGTTTTTGATTTTGGGGTGACTTTTTTAAATACAATTTTTATGAAGGTGACTTAAGATGATAGAACCACTTACTTTCTCTGCAAATGCTTACTTTTCAGGTTGTGAACAAAGTAATGTAAAAAGTGGCTTTGAGTTATGTAACATAGCAAAAAAAGAAATGTTTTTAAAAAATGGAGCATAAACTAACCTAACCTAGCACAGCCTATCTTTGTAAGAAAAGTATGTGAAACGTTTATTTCCAGAAAATTCTCACAATTAAAAAGGAACTTAACCCAGCCTAGCCTAGCCTAGCCTAGCCTAGCCTAGCCTAGCCTAGCCTAACCTAACCTAACCTAACCTAACCGAACCTAACCTAAGATACTTTTGAAGGAAGTAAATCCAATAAAACATTGTGAAATGTTTTCCCTCGAAACTTTTGGGTATTATTGTGCTTTAAGGTAGTAAAAAGAAGACAAATACACTCATTTGCCTCCATCAAGCAAACAAATGGGACAAGTTTGGTCAAGTTATGTTAGTTTAGGTCTTTTGGTTGGACTTTAAAAAAGCAAAAGCAAATTCACACAATTTGTTCTACTCCTTTTTTACCGTAAATATGTGGTCCCATCATCTTATTCCCCTTCACAACCATGGTATTCTGAGAAGAAAAAATTCCAAAGAATCCAAAAGCACTTCTTAAGACATGCGAGAATTCTGCGCGCACATATTAATCACAGCATTTGAAATACAAGCGTTAAATACATACATACATAACAATGCCACTTATTATCATTGCAACCACAACATTATAGTGCCACCATGCTATCCCAACTCGAATGGTGTCCCGTCCTTCGATCCCTTCAGGGGCAGGAGGGCCGGGCTGCTTGGCTTCGAGCGGTCACCTTCGGGGTCACGTTACAGTGATTCATACGGGTCGGCGCTTTGTCAGCGTCGGCCGCGACACGTGAGCAGTGGTCGGCCTCGGCAGTGAGACGCAAGAAGGGGTGGAGTGCGTGCTGCGTAAGCGCGTGGGACGAACGCTTGGACTGACCAAACTACGACTACGACTACCAGTCAACTTTAACTTACCGGTGCTAGGGCTCACAAAACTCTAGCATCAAAGTGGATCAATATTCACAGAGTGCTGTGACTACCTGAAGTAATCGAAAGGTAAGCCCGGCCTCCGTGATTGCCCATTGACGTTGCGTTCCCCCGTGTTCATTACCTGCTACTGCCTATTCCATAATACCTCACTCGCCTATTAATTTCCTGAACTAATCAGACACCAAAACAAACAATTTCGTACGAACACAATTCAACTTCAACACCATCGATATCATCTGTGTAGGGTTCACAAAATAATTCTTACAGACAATAATACCGAATTTATAAGCTGCAGAAAAGCTTTAGTACTTATATTATCACCACCTAGTGTTGCTACCAGATAGTTGTATAGGCCTACACTAGGCGGGCCACCATGGCTCTTTCGAAATTTTAACACGCTATGGCTCGATTACATTTTTATGGATCTCATTGGTTTATTTCAAATTATGTAGCCATTGGATCAGCTCTTTACGTCATCATTTGTTCATGGCTCACACTATGCCATGAAAGACTGAACTGGGATAAATGTACAGCTTGCATAGCAAATGATAGACATTGGGTTAGGGGGGTTGGTTTATTTGGTGTTATTGTCATTTAAGGTGTGCATGGGAAAAGGTTTACACACATTTTCCTCCATGAAGCAAACAACTGGGTTAGGCTACATCATTTCATATGTTTTTAGTTGCAAAACTTGAGATTTAAATAAAAACCCAATATTTGAATTCCTATTTTTAACGCAGGATGGGTTAGATGAGGTTAGATTAGGGTAGGTTAAGTTTTAGTATTTTTTTTATTCGAAAAAGTTGAGAACAATCATCTCCATGGATTTTTTTGCACTTCTTGTGTTTGTAGCGGTTACTTCAAAGAGAGGTTAAGCTATGTTTTGTTATGCTATGTTATTTTGTTTCACATCGCTTTTCATGACATTATCTAAATCTAAGTCTCATATGCCAATACCACTCAAGGCCATTATTTTGGTGTTATTGTGCTTGCAACCTGAAAAGGGCAACTTTATGCTTTCAGGTAGTTTGTGAATAATTGGCATTTCTTTTTTTCAATGCAATGTGTATAATATAAAGATATGCAGACATAAAGGATCAGTGCAACTGTGGCCACAAGGGCCCTTCTTGGTTGCACTCTGGACACTCAACCAGTTTCACCCAAAATCAATCGATCAACACTTTCTGGAACACTGAAAGGCAAGTCCTCTATTCTTATGATTGTCTATGCTGTTTTTAAAGATGTTCAATGTGTTCCTACTGACAATGGTCTCTGGCAGCCGTTTACAGTGTTATATTACCCTGTTGTTGAAGAAAGACTGTATTTATGTATGAAGACGAATTTATGTAATTGTATTTATGTATTTATGTAAGAAGCATATGTATGAAGAAAGACAGTATTTATGAATGCTACTAAGATGATGGGGTCACTCATTTTCTGTGCAAATGCTTACTTTTCAATTTATGCGCGAAGTAGCACAAAAATCGCCTTTCAGTCATGTAGAAGAGCATAGCATTCCACAGTAATTCGCACTTCAAACATGAAGCCCTATGGATTGTACCTCCGGCCACTTCCAGTGCATTTTGGCCCGCTCATTTCCTTCATGCATTATGCCCTAACGACTTTCAGACATGAACGCCATTGCTAGGTAAATACTGATTATTTTGTATATTTAACGCTACATAGTAATGCTAAATCACAGCGTGGCGCGCATTTTATCGTTTATAGTCATAGTACAGAAGCACGAACATAGTGTACATGTTGTGTAATTAATAATACGATCAATTACAGCCCATTGTTTATGGGGAATAAACAAACTTGATGCTACCAAGAACCATTGAAGGTAGTCAGTCGTGCAAGGCAATCGAAATCGTGTATCTAGACATAAAGACATAAAGACATACATGATTAATGCAACTATGAGGCACAAGGGCAATTCTTGGCTGCACTCTGGCCACTCAACCAATTGCCCACCAAATCCGTCGATCAGCCCTCCTTGGAATACTGAAAAGGAAGCTCTCTATTCTTATAATGATTGTTTATGCTGTGTTTAAAGATGTTCAATGTGCTGCTACTGACAATGGTTTCTGGCAGCTGGTTCCAGCGATCTACTACCCTGTTGGTGAAGAAAGACTGTCTTAATCTTGTTCTGTTGTGGTTAGCTTTAATTTTGAATTGATGACCTCTAATTGCATCATTTCTGTCAAATTCAAACATTTCCCCAAGATATCCCTTCTCCAGACCATTGACAAATTTAAAGACCTCGATGAGATCTCCACTCAGCCTTCAATATCTAAGTGAAAATATATTCAATTTCTTCAATATTTCCTCATAAGTCAGGTTGGTTATACCATTAACCATTTTTGTAGCCCTCTTTTGTACTCTTTCTAAAAGCCAACAATCTTTTGCATAGCTAGGAGACCAAGCTTGGATGCAGTATTCCAAATGTGGCCCGAAATGCACAGTAAAGCTTCGTGATGACTTCCTCACTTCTACATGATGCATTCCTATTTATTTACCCAAGCATTCTCAGTGCTTTCTTCCTGGCTTCCTTGGTCTGTTCTGATGCCCCCAATTTTGTGTTTAGAATAACGCCTAAATCCTTCTTCTGTTGAGTCACTGATAGTGCTTGTCCACACATCAAGTATGGAGCCTTCACATGCTGCTTACCTACATGCATGATTCAGTAATCAGTATAAATGAACAGCTAGCGAGAGATAGGCTGTGTGGAAGAAGCAGGGCATCTCCGGCAGGTAGGCATATCGATCTATGAACACTCGAATGTGTTTATCTGCGTGTGTGTGTGTGTGTAAGGGGGGCTATGATGTACAGTTCACTTGGGAAAAGCTGAGACTGACTTAGGTAATTACTGGCAGCTGATAGCAATGTCGCCCCTTCAGTCAAGTTCCCTTATGGCATTTCTTGGATCCCAAGGTCATCAGAGAGTGTCATGGGAGGTGAAGGTGTTGAATCGGGGTACCTACCCGGAAATTGGGTTGAGCAGGGAATGGGACAGTGGCAAATACCGGGGAAGGGGTGGGAGACTGGGGGAAGGTGCCTTCCTATGGAAAGGTGACGCTCCTCTGACCGGGAAGATCCTGCCTCCAGGTAGGCTCGAGTGCACCCCTGCCCCTCACTTTTCAGCCAATGGCCGAGAGGAAGGTTTTCCCCACGCCACATGAAAATTCCTGGATCCGCCGCTGTGTGGGGGGAGGGTGAGATGGGAAGTGGTGTCTGCATTCTTTGTTCAGAAAAGTGTTATGCATGCTTACAATTACAATTTGAGGGGCAAGAAATTCCGACGATCCTGGTTCTGAATATTCTTTTAATATTATGAACAAACCTTTAGAACGAAAGAAAAACTGATTTTGCAAGAAAAAATAGGCCCTTTTTGAAATATATTCAACGACATCTGGGGACTTGTATATATATATATATATATATATATATATATATATATATATATATATATATATATATATATATATATATATACATATATATATACATACATATATTTATATATATGTACATATGTACATATACATATATATATACAGTGACGTCGCCACGAAATTATTTCAGGGTGGGCAATGTCGAAAGTGGGCCCATTGCGTTAGGGCATCTTATTGGATTTTTAGGCTCTTAGTATAGTGTGGGAATGGAAAGCATGATTTCATATTCATATCTTGTTTGTTCTTGGCATGGTGCATCATTTACTCAAAACGCAACACTGATAATCATTTTTTCGCTGAAAACTGGGCCACATCAGGGTATAAATAGCAATATGTGGACAAATACTTACGTGTCAAAACAAACCAAAGTCTCAATGCTTTCTCGACCAGAAGATACTTCTTGTTGGCCACTAGATTGCAACGAGTTGGCGGCGCTGGTGCTAAGCGTATCTTACAGGTATCTCTCATTGATCACACACTATTATGTCCACAAAATACGTTCAATATAGCTAGATTCATCATCACTGTTATTTATTACCCCAGCTTGATGTCCTAAGCAAAGCGCGATCAGTTATCATTCCAACGACGCTAATTTCGCTAAGGTGACAACGAAAAGAATATTGCATTGGTATTGTGATCGCCATCTTAGGAATTTTATATCTTTATGACATTTGGTGCTGGCTGCAAGGTACCTGTCACACAAGCTAAATAACAAGCTCTTAGCGAATCAATTCGTATCATGAGCAAGCATTAAACAACAATGCATAAATGACAATGCAACAATGGAACAATGGCACTTCATACAAAACCTTGAAATTCCACGCCAGCCATGGTTATCGCTATGCTGTACCGTTTTGCAAATGATGTTGAGAAGGTATGGAAGCTGGGAAGCTCTAATCATGCAGGCTGTACAAACAGAAAAGATGTTTGTAGACAGAAAATGTATTTAAATGCATCATTCCTCCCATTGTGTGTGGGGCATGGGTTCTGTTTTATATGCTTGTGGGGTTTGATTTGTCCCCTCAATGTCGGCTTTGCCCCATGGGCATATGTTTCTGAAAATTATTGAGGGACCAGTACAATACCTATATTTGCGTCAAGAAGAAGGAGGCAAACGTATTTGCAGGAGGTTCACCTACGCCAAGTAATACAAATACTGGATTTCGACCACTATTTTGTCAAAGGAGACCTTTCGAGATTAAAAAATTAGTGATTAACCGAATTACCCCGTGGAGGGGCCTAATATACAACAGTCGTTTATGATTCGCTAAATTTAAACTTTAACTCCCCCACCCAGTTCTAAAGTTTTCTCTTGGCATCCTTTCATAATTGTCACCTGACACTGCTAGAACTATACCTATACTACAAAAACCGGATCGCTATCCGAAATTATTAAGCTGGTGCCCTCCAAAATATTGAGGGATTCCCCCAAAAATAATTCCTGGTGAGGAAAATGGCTATGATGCACCGAACATATTACCGGATGCCTTCACAAATTGTGTACGGCATCCAAAAACATACCGGATCTGGAAAAACCGAGGCGGGATCGAGTTTGTGGCTTCGGTGCGACGCTCTTGGGTCCCAGTGCGACTTATCGCGCCCAAGCGCGTGGTTCCGGGGACCCAACACCAGTTTTCTGGGCTCAACGCGATGTTGGTGGATCTTTTCGAACTTTCCTAGAAGTCCGAATCCCGGCCTGAATTTTCGAGCCCCTGGCGCCACCTTTTTGTATCTTACCTCGAGTTTTCCAGATCCGTTATGTTTTTCGATGTCGTACGAAATTTGGTACGAAAAAGGTAATATGTTGGGTGCTCCAGAGCCATTTTCCTGACCCGGACATTCATTTTGTAGAATCCATCTTTATTTTGAAGGGCTCCAGCTTGATTTTTCGTTGAATACCGATTCGGGTTTTGTGGTCACATTGTGCGCACGTGCGGCCCTAGACGCCAATTTTGTTAAGACTCGACGGACTACCGATGGGAGATGTGGGTTCCGAGCGCGATATTTTGGGGGACCGGTTCGAGTTTGTGGGACGCGTTGTACTTAGCTGTTTCGCCAATGCGATTTTCGGCTTCCTGTTGCAAGTTCTCGGGCCTCGGAGCGAGTTTTCCGGGGCCCACCGTATTTATTTAAAGACCCCTGCGAGAATGCTCGTGGACCGACGCAAATGTTTGTGGCCCAAGCGAGACTTTCAGAGCCCCAGCACGATTCCCGAGAGCTTATCCCTCTCAGGATGGAGGGGGAATTTGCCCCTTTGATATGCCAATGCGGCCACTAAAGGGTATTTTTTGTTGTTGTCCTACAATGACATTCCGTTTAAGAATTGATTTTTGGAGCAGCAACAGGATTTGAGGCCCAGCGCGATCTTTTGGGACTGCAGTGTGATTGTCCAGGGCTGCGACGGGACTATTTTTTAGGCCAATGTCGTCTATTGGGCCCGACGTCCTTTGCTTGGATCCCTAGCGCGAGCTTTTTTTTTCAATATCAGAATTTTCATTTATAAAACCAATCGCTGGAAAAAGAACAAGAACTACCTTTGACTTTCATAAAATTAACAGGCTGAAGGACCATCTAACCAATGAACTTGAAGGGATCTTTGATGAAAATAATCCTGAGGAAGCATGTAGCAGATTAAGTAATGCATATAAGAGTGGGTTTGATAAATTTACATGTACTCAAGTCATATCACGAAAGACAGCCTGCATAAAATCATGGATTTCACCTGCAATATTATGCTCAATCAACCAAAAGCAAATATTATTTAATCAAAAACTTACACGTAGGACTGCCGGAAGCAAAAAAAATGTACAGAGACAGAGACAGAGACAGAGACAGAGACAGAGGCAGAGACAGAGACAGAGACAGAGACAGAGGCAGGGACAGAGACAGAGACAGAGACAGAGACAGAGACAGAGACAGAGACAGATGGTATTCAATGGAGGATGAGGAGAGGATCCACCTAACAATTCCATGAACATTTCATGAGTGCACAAATCATGCTTGTATGCATGCATATATATAATATCTGCAATGTGTATGTGCACTGAAGACGCCCAGCCCTCTTTTTTTTAAAGAGTAACATTCACCATTCAAAACATGGTAAGTGAAAACAGGAATTTCCAGACAAAAGCAAAACAATCGATTTTGTTTATTCTTACGCTGGTCGGCAATACACCGCAGCAAATAATAGTCTTACTTCCCGCTCCTTGCATTATCCAAATATATCCCGTCACACAACATATGCTTATGGCTTTGGTTTATCCAAATCAATAACTCGAATAACCGTGAAGATATTTGATATCGGTAGGTAGGTACCTAGTCAGGTAATACAAACTCTAGTACCTCGAGTCAAACATGCCACCACTTCCACCTGGATAGCAGCGAAGAGCTTCGAAGAAAATCCTTCGTTCAATGGGGAAAAAAACACCACGCTCCGCTAAACAAATAAAGGAATTCACCTTTACCAGCCCGACCGGGTACGAAGGTCCGTTCTTTGATTCGATGGATTCACCGCTCTCCAGTTCCCACTCCGGCCGGAGCTATTTGAACCATTACCAAGAAAAGCCATGGATAATGCATTTCTTTTTGCTTCCTTCAAGAATATGTTTTGCATCAAATGACATGGATAAAACCGTCAAAAGCGATATACATAAAAATATGGGATTA
Source organism: Imbricaverruca yamaguchii (assembly GCA_034440575.1). Classification (NCBI taxonomy): domain Eukaryota; kingdom Metazoa; phylum Arthropoda; class Thecostraca; family Neoverrucidae; genus Imbricaverruca; species Imbricaverruca yamaguchii. The sequence goes on along the minus strand of JAOTOL010000773.1, from coordinate 43,726 downwards.
ATTTTCCCCATGGCAAGTGCCTGAATGACACCAGAACGTTCTTAAAACCTGCTAAGACTTTGCGCCAAAATGAAGCTTCAAAGAACCAGTATTTGCACTCCCTTTGATTTCATGACTTACGTTGCTTCCGAATTTCATCAATAATGCGGGAAACCAGGTGTGTTAGAAGGCAGGTACAATATTCCTCGGGTTGGCGTCATATAACTCATACTCTTTGGTGCTGTGGGCCTACAAATGTCTGAGTAAAAAAGACAAGAAATTGGAAAAGCGACGGATATTTCAGGTGCTTATCAGAACATCTAATGCTCATAGATCTAAAGCCCTATCAGAACATCTAAGGCTCTAGTAGTTCGAAACATCTAGGAATCAAAAGACTAACCATCGAAGTATAAATTTGGATATTTGATTCTGTATGGGGTAATCAGAACTTCTAATGCTCAAACCTTTCAAGTATGCAAATTCACAAGAGCACTGTCTAAGTAGGTACATAGGCGGTACCCGGACAAATGTACGTATGCGCAAATGCACGTATGGTAATTTTACGTATGTGCAAATGTACGTAAGAGCGAATGTTCGTGTTGCATATGAACCTAACCAAATGTGCTTAAACATGGGCACGTATGCTCAAATGTACGTACATTGGGTCATACGTACATTTTCTCTTGCACTCTTCTGTGTTTAGGTACTGATGCTCATGCGCACATTTACGCTTACGTACTTTTGCTCTTACGTACATTTGCGCTCACTTTATTTTGCGCATACGTACATTTGTGTTTGCGCACTTTGGCGCTTACGTGTATTTGAGCTTACATACTTTTGTCCATACGTACATTTGCGCTTGTGGACACTTGCGTATGTGCACATTTGCGCATGCATACCTTTGCGCATACATACATTTTCGTTTGCGTACATTTGTGTTTACGTACATTTGCGTTTGCGTACTTTGGCGCTTATGTACATTTGAGCTTACGTACTTCTACCTATATTTACATTTGCGCATACGTACACTTGTGCTTACGTACACTTGCGCATACGTACACTTGCGCATAAGTACATTCGCGGTTACGTACTTTTACGCATACGTACATCTGCGCTTACGTACATTTGACATGCGTTCATTTAACTTCAGTAGCCGGGACGAAACGGAAGTTGTGTTCGGACGGCTTCAGGATACGTCGCCACCGACACCTCAGCCGCCCAAATGCGTGCTCTGCGACGACCCTTACCACGCCAAGCTTGGCGTTGAATGCGTCCCCTGCTGCACGGTCGGGCTGGTCTTCTCGGCAACTTCAGTAGCCAGGGCATGAGCGGATATGCTGCATCGTCAGCCAACATTAGCATACCCATATATACCTGAAAATGCTCCAGCCAGTCTTCAGGTTGAAAATTGAGGACGCCCTCCTCCCAAAATCGCCACTTCGCACTGCCAACCTCCTTCTGTGGTGTGCCACTCTTTGGGCCAAAAGAATGGGCATAGTGTGCTGCTGATGGTGGCCACCAGCATCTTCCAGCTCCCTCATGTGGGCTTCAGAGAACCTTTTCAACTGCTTAATTTTGATGTGGATGACCAAAAGAATGAACAAACAACAAACAACACATGAACATCTCAATGGGATCCATGATTCACAACCTTTCTGTGGAAGAAAAAGATATGGGTAAATATAACCAACAAATCATTATGGAGAAATAAAACAGATGATGGTAGACTTTAGGCACCACGACATGTTCCCTACCACAGGCAACGTCCAATGGATTTGATATGCTTTAAACAAATTATTATTTAGATTTATTTTCTTCAGGATGGATAATGGCATATGTTTCTTAGAAATGAAGAGGAAACAGGTGGCAATAGATAGACTGATGCATCAGTCTCTAGCTCATCAGGTGATGAGTAATACCTACATCAGAGGCAGCATTGCCTTATTCCTCTTCATTTGAAACAAATGTGTTAGTATGAATGGTCAATAGTAAAGTTGAATGATAAATGGACACCCTTCAACTCATTTTGGCATAACTTAAGCTGGGGGAAGAGTGGGGGTATCTGAATATGTTCTGTTTCTTGAACATCTATCTTTGGATGTCTCCCACATTATGTTCAGTGCATAAATAACAAAAAGATTGTGGAATTCATAAATGATGGACCTGCCTCTCCCAAAATATGGAGGTCTTGTGACATAGTTTTAGAGATTCTTTGTGTATAGAGCTAGCAAAGTTCACAGGCACAATTTTGGCACATCCAAGAGCAGTCAGCTTAAGTAAACAATAAGAAAGTGACTTTGAATGTTTTTTTTGGCAATTACACCAGCATTTTTAGTGGATACTAACAACTCGCAACACAATAGCTTTAGTGGCTACTAACAACTTGTGGCACAATAGCTACAGTGAGGTAATCCTGCACAATAACATTTTCATGTTCAGAATACTGAACCTCACTACAAAATATTTTTAGTTCACTCTATGCAAGTGGTTAGAGGTTTTTCATTGAAGGAAGCTGTTCGAATATGGGTAGCTTATTCATTTTTGTGTTCAGTTAACACAGTGCAATTACTAGTTCGGCCATACAGAATCAGCAGTAGAGCTATTTGTTGCATGATGTCTTACATGTTCAGAAACCCTCATCTTCCCCCATACAGGTACACCATAACAGCACAAGTCCGCAAAACTGAATTAGTTTATAAGGTATTGGAAACAACCAAAATAATGCTTTTGTTCAATATTTCAACATCTAATAATCATATAATTAGCCTGCATCCAGTACAAACATTTCTTTAATTGCACATAAAAGAAGCCATTGCAAAATACCTGCCATAGCATGATTTCCATCATACCTACTTGCTGCTAATACCCAATATCATACAATTTCATAAAACTAGTACATGCCATTCAAAATTTGCAGTTCAGTTGTTACAACCACTTATCAATATATATATATATATATAAATAAATATATATATATATATATATATATATATATATATATATATATATATATATATATATATATATATATATATATATATATATATATATATATATATATATATATATATACATGCATACATATATATATATATATAATATATATATATATATATATATATATATATATATATATATATATATATATATAGCAGTTACATATTATCATCACTTGTATTCTTGTTTAGAGGGAGCTGTTACAATTGAGAAAACCCAGTTCGACACCAGTAGGAATTTCAATAATGCAAATACCACCAGAAAACGAAGGCGTGGAACGATACTATACACACACTTGAAACCATAAACCAGATTTTTTGGCTCTTGAAATACTGTTACAAAAAGTATTACAAAATACTGTTACAAATCCTGTTACAAATCTTGCAATACAACACCTTTGTGCATTTGGGCATTATTGTGCACTATTTCGCCACACATTTCCTAACTTGCGATGGGTACGAATTGACCCCCGTCTGTAAAAATCATACTAGAAAGAAAGAACAAAGAATTAATTATTTAGAACAACATCCAAACATCGCAACACGCCCAAAATATGTGCATCCGAGACAAACTCGCTTGTTAGCTTGCCTGCCGCATTTCAGCCGTAAATAATGCAATCGGAGCACAAATGGTGACGTCATTTTCTAAAACGTGGTTTATTCGTCGTAGCAATCGTAGAGCCAATAACTTTCTCCTCGAAAAGAACGCCAGCAAAAACCAGCAAAAACCATCAGATTTCACCAAGATCTGCAAATTTCCAAAGTTGGCAGCATCCAGGCACAGTAAAGCTAATGAAGCCGGACATCTAGCGGAGAATATACCAACATTAGGTTCCTTTTACTGGCGCCACTAGGCAGAGTCCCGAAAAACGTAAGAACTCCGTACGGGCGAAAATCGCCTGCCATGGCCCGGCGTCGTCAGCTGATATTTGAGGTTATGATACACTTGAGGTTGCGATACATTTGAGGATACGATACACTTAAAGTTACGATACATTTGATGTTATGATACATTTGATGTTATGATACATTTGATGTTATGATACATTTGATGTTATGATACATTTGATGTTATGATACATTAGGGTTTATTATACACTTGAGGTTATGATACATTTGAGGTTACGATACATGAGGGCTATTAAAATTTGGGGTTATGGTACATTAGGGGTTATGATACATGTGAGGTTACGATACATCCCCAGTTTTTCCCCAGTTTTATGTAAAGGGCCTTGAGTTTTTCCCACTATTCGTAGCGACCGGAGGCCACTATATTCATTGCGCAGGCGCGAAGTTTGGCACGTTGTCGGCATTTCCGCTGGTTGTGGTGTGTGTGTGTGTGCGTGAGTTTTGCCAGCCTGCCACTGTGTGGTGATATCGGCTGGTTGTGGTTTCGTGCAAGTTTCGTGTGGTGTGTTCGGTTGCTGTCTTTGTGCGATTGCTGTCTGTGTGCTTGATGGTACGAAAAGTATATAGTTATTTGGTAACCGTAAGTAGAATAACATGTTTGGTGGATATCTTCTTCAATATTGTATTATATTTTTAGTGGTATTTTTGTTCTTTCTGCATGTTTTTGTCGGAGTATTCATGTGGAGCCCATTCTGTCCAGTATGAATCCGGAGTGCAAAAATGTTTTAAGAGATGAAATCTCTTAAGAAGTGCCTTAATTCCCACCCTGATAGTGATTAAGTAGTGTTTAGGTAGTGTTAAATTTGCACGGGGGTGAGCAAGTTTGGGTAAATTTGTGCTTTGGGGAGTTTTATGAATTCTTGGAATTTGTGATTCCAACACAATGTTAGCAAGTGTGACTGAGATGATTGGATAGCTCAATGTCTGTAAATGCTTTGTTTTCAGGTTGTGAGCACACAAAAGAGGGGCTTTGAGTTAGCTAATAGCATAATAAGCAATGCCTAAAACATGAAATAAAAATGCAGCATAACCCAACCTAGCCTAGCTAACCTCCATTAAAAAAAGAAATGTCCGGCAATTGATTATTGATTTGTGGGTAAATCAAGCTGTATGCTCCTGTATGCTCTTGAAATGTCTGACATGATTTTCTTCATCTCATGTGCTCATGCAGCATAGTCTGGGTGGAGAACAGCCACCATGCAGAAGTACCCAAATGCACAACTGACTATATGGAAACTTTCAAACTTAAGGAACCTATTACCTAACACAGCCTAACCTTTACTAACCTGCTGTTTTGATAGAAAAGGAAATTCCAAATTTGTTTTGATTAAACAAGTTGTAAAATATTTCCCAACTTAAAAAACCTGAGGTAACCTAGCCTACCCAAACATAGCCCATTTGTTTACATTTTTGAGGCAAATGTATATAAAAACCTGTCTCTTACCAACTTAAAGCACAATAATACAAAAGCTTCCAGGGTCACTGCTAAGCACACTGAGATTATTACTTAGTATCAATATCAGCATCACACAATGGGTAAATTGTGTACCTTAACATAGGATCTGCCTAGCTAATGAGTGTTGTTTATTGGGTGGTTCACAACTCACTTTATGCACACTCACTGCTAATGGGGGTGCCAACACTTGCCAATGGGCAGTAGGATTAGGAAGCAAATATGAAAATTAAGGTAAATGTTGATTTTTGTGATTTGTAAAATCATGTGATGTATTTTTATGTGATTAAGACAATGTGACCACTTGTTTTCTCTACAAATGGTGACTTGAGTCAACAGTGGTTGACACAATTGATGGCAATCTTTACCTTTTGGCTGACACCTACCACCAAGGCTAGTGATTTGTAGACATGTGCACTGGGAATAGTGACATCACAGGAGTCAGGGAAGCGATGTCATAAGAGTCAGGATTTGATGATGTCAATGAAAGGTTAGGTTAGGTTAGGTTACAAATACTGACTCATGTGTCATCACTTCCCTGACTCCTGTGATGTCACTGTTCCTCACTGTACACCTCTTTACAAATCACTAACCTTGGCAGTATTTGCCAGCCAAAAGGTAAAGATTACCCAATTGATGATATCATAGGCAGAGGTCTGCTGCTTATAGCCCTGATGATTAGAGTAGGAACTTTCAAACCATGTGGCATTGGAATTTGAGCAATGACATGGGCATGATGCAGTACATACATGGTACATTTAAAGACAAAGACAAAAGATAAGTGCAACCATGAACCACAAGGGCCCTTCTTGGTTGCACAGTGTACACTCAACCAGTTGCTCACCAAATCTGTCGATCAGCCCTCCCTATAATGGGAGGGACTAAAAAAAACAGACGCCATCTCACCCACACGGTTTGACCGACACCATCTCGCCAACATGGACCATCCTAGCAACTGCTGGCTTGATCTTCATGAAACCTATACCAAACGATCGCCAGTGTGCCAGAGGTGTGCTGTTTGGACTTTCGTGACCTTGGGTTAGGCCAAAGGTCACCAAATCGAATAATTTTTTTTTTGGACTTATAAACAAGGCTGATCTCGGCAACCGCTAGTTCGATCTTAGTGAAACCTTCACCAAAACGAACGGCCGTGTGCCGGAGGCGTGCGGTTTGGACTTTCGTGACCTTGGGTCAGGTCAAAGGTCACCAAATCACAGAAAAACAATTTTTGGCTCACCGACATGACCAATCTTGGTAACCACTGGGTCGATTCCAATGGAACCTTCACCAAATGAACGGCTGTGTGCCGGAGGCGTGCGGTTTGGACTTTCGTGACCTTGGATCACGTCAAAGGTCACAAAATCTCAGAAAAACCATAGGTTTAGGCTCACCGACATGACCGCCTCCGGCACACGGCCTTTCGTTTGGTGAAGGTTTCATTGGAATCGACCCAGCAGTTACCGAGATCAGTCATGTCAGTAAGCCTAAAATTGTGTTTCGGCGATTTCGTGACCTTTGACCTGACCCAAGGTCCAGAAAGTCAAAACGCACGCCTCCGGCACACTGCCGATCGTTTGGTGTAGGTTTCATGAAGATCAACCCAGCGGTTGCCGAGATCGTCCATGTTGGCGAGATGGTGTCGGTCAAACCGTGTCGGTTAGATGGTGTCTGTTTTTTAGTCCCTCCCCCATGTAATACTGAAAAGCAAGCCCTCTATTCTTATAATAATTGTCTATGCTGCTTTTAAACATGTTCAATGTGCTGCTACTTACAATAGTTTCTGGCAGCTGCTTCCAGTGTTATACTATGCTGTTGAGATGTGAGACTTACTGGCCTATAGTTTTCAACTTTCCCTCTCTCTCCTTTCTTGGAAATAGAAACTACATTTGCACTTTTCCAATCTGTTGGTATTTCATTTTGTGAAACAGATCTACAAAACATTATACTAAGTGGTAGTGCCAGCTCCTTTTCAGCTTCCTGCAATACCCTAGCATAAATTTCATCAGGTCCTGCTGCCTTGTTTGGCTTTATTTTTCTGATATGATTGAAAACAACATCACTATCAATGAAATCAACATTTACCTACATACCTTAATGGGATGGTTCTGACTGTGGCTTGTTTGTTTCTTCCTCAGCAAGTCACTGGGATTGTGGCTTATACAGCTTCTATGCTTCAGTAAGGAAGTTGTGAATTTTGTAGACATGAAATCCTTTTAAAAACAAATACCTTCCAAGAAATTGCCACAAATACCTCTTCATACCTGATCACTGCACCCACTCTTTTACATCACACCAGAGCAGCATAAAATTCATTGTATTAAAAAAATTAACAAGAATCAACATTCACCTTGAATATTATATTCACTGATACAGAAATATCCTGAGTGGTGTAAGTGTCATTGGAAAAATGCCCAGCTGAAAACAAAACCTAACATAGTAATATAACTAAACCTAATCCCATTGTTGAATCAAGGGGTGCAACATACAAAAAATGGGCTTTGAGATAGGTATTATCACCTACAAATAAATGTTTAATAAATAAAATTTGATCACATCCTAACCAAACCTTGCATGACCTCTTGGAGAAAAAAAAATCCAAGAAAATTAAATTCGAAAAATGTCGAGGTTTTTGTTAACAATTTGTAAAAGTAAAAACCTAACCCAACCTAACATAATCTAACCTAATCTAACATGAACTGCTTTTGAAAAGAGTAATTTCCTTTTTAAAAATATTTGTTGGGAAATTTTGTGGATTTTCTTTTTTTTCAACTTGAAAAACCTAACATAGCCAAGCCTAACCCATTTGTTTGCTTTATGGAGGCAAATGTGTGTAAAACTAGTCTTCTTACCACCTTAAAGCACAATGATATCAACAATCCAATGAAAATGCATCATAACCTAACCTAACACCCTCTCTTTAGAGAAAATGCATACAAGTTCAGAAATGTGACTAATTTTGTTCTTCAAGTTTTCCAAAGTGGAAACACCTAACACAATGCAGCCTAACTTGACAAAGCCTGCTTTAAATGACAATTTCCAAATGTTTTGAAAATTATTTGGAGAAATGCTTGAAATTTGTGTGACTTAAAGAAGCCTAAGCTAATCTAATTTAACTTGATCTAGCACATTTGTTTGTTTTTGGGGGCAAAGTGAATGTAAAGCTTGTCATGTGAACACCTTAAAGTATAATGATACCACAATTTTCTCATAAGGTAGTTGTGTTATGAGAATGCCATTTTGCAGCATCAAATGCTTATTTAATACTACCATACTGTACAGAGCACATTGAACAGAATCAGAATGTGTCAGAAAGAACCACTTGTTCTCTCACATGTCCATCAGTCTCATCACATCTATCTCATCACAGGTTCTTGTGTTTCTGTACTGATACTATTTGATGGAAGCTAAGAAAATAAATTATGTGTGAGCTTGAACAGTCTGCAGACGTGGGGAATTTTCCATTCTGCATTGTAATGAAGTGTGTATTGATGTTGCAGATCATTCTGTGGTCTAGTCATTTGGTTGAACCAAAAAATCACACTGATTGAAACTAATAGGCATACTTTGATTGAAACTGATTATAACCCATACATTGAACTAACTAATCAGTTTCAACCTCCATATGGTGCCACCACAATGCATCCATACTGATAAATGACTAGATTGATGAAGTGGTGGTCAGAAAGAAGCACTGACTGTATACTAACTTCAGCTGATCTGTATATCTGGGATTACCCCCCCCCCCCCTATTCTGAATCTTCACATGAATTAGTCATGAGTGATGATATCATCCCATTGGTTTCAACCAAGACTGGAATCCATGATTTTCAAATTGACAGGACTGAATGATGCGAGTGAACTAATTGGACTTGCACCACTGTTCATTCTTAGCCTCCTGTCATCAGAGGATTGTGGCAGTGTGTCGACACACAGCGAGATGGTGGACGTGCGCCTGAAGACGCTGCTCGTGCTGTTGGTGCTGTCGTTGTACGTGCGCGCCGCGAAGTACCAGGCTGAGATCGAGGACAACGACTTCGCCGACTTTGAGGAGTTTGACGAAGACTTTGACAAGCCGTACACCCTACGCGACGATGCAGAGGAGGTGGTGGAGCGGAAGATAACGCCCAGCCCCGGTCCAGACCTGGACGATATTGATGACGCGATAGTCGAGGTAGGATGCCAGCGAGGCGACATTTCGCCATGTAGATCTGGAGATGTATGGGCCTTATGACCTGCTGGTACTCGTTGATGATGAGTGTGCACAGGACTGATAGTAGATGCAAGTTTCACAGCTGAGCCGATGAAAAATGTGTGTGGCTAGTTTCCTGTGATTTGCCTGTTGGTGGGTTATGAGCATTATTGCATTTTTCCCTTAGCCTTCCAAACATATTAGGTGGTGCTTTTCATAACCCTTGCAGTTTCTAGGAGTTGCTTTCCACACATCATAGGCACTGATGTGAAGTTGATAAAAGCTGGGTTGTATTCAGCCACTCTTATGTCGCACTCAATCACCACCAGTTTCGGGCGCTGTATGCCCAAAGCAGTCGATGCGCCCCTAAGCCCAAATAACCAACCAACCACCAGTTTGCACAAAGATCTGCCCATGGCTATGAGTATATTAGGATTTCTATATTACCATGAAGGGTTGGAATTTTTACTCGAAAAATCTTTTTTTTTTTTGTCATGACAACCAGTTTTTACTGGTACAAACTGGTGAAAATGTATCGATAAAGAGGTGAAAAATTGGTGTCAAGTTCGCACCTGTAGTATTTTGAGCTCCGATTTTGCCAACTTCTATTTATTTTACATGTTGTATATGTGACACTGTATTAGACATACAAACAGTATGTTTAAAGTATTTTGAAAACAATATATGAAAAAGATTGCTGTTAAAAACTGGTACGAAAAGTTTTTCATGTCAGTTTTTGCCAGTGATAAACAATAAAACCACTTGGTGGTAAATACTGCCAACCTTCGCTATTCTTTCCCCAGTTTAGGTACAGTGAAACATCGGTTTTTGTGATTGATCCCTTCAAAAAAAGTCTGAGGAAAACCGAATGTACAAAAACTAAAGCAATACTTCCGATATGAAATGATGTAAATCCGATTAATCCGTCCCAGACACCAAAAAATACGTTTTATAGAGAATAACTAGTTTTACATGAAGCAAAAAAAAAAGAAATAAATATAAATGACTAATGAAATGGATAAATGGACATTTAACATCACTTACCTTTATTAAAGACTTGTCGACATATGAAGATGGCGAGGAGGGGAGAGGGAAGAGAAGAAGTTATTGTTTGGAAGGGGAATCCCCCTGCATAAGAACTTCAGGTAGCAAGACCCTATCTGGGGTGACTTACCTTCGTTGTCTTTTACAGGCACTAGGACCAGCTTGAGAGTCACTGGACCCCTGGTGCACAAAAATCTGTCTAGAGAGGTCTGTTCCTGGCATGTCGTTAAGATTTGCCTAAAATAGGACAAAGCATTGTCATTGAACAAGGTGCAGATGTGGCTTGCAACAGCTTTGCTAAGGTGATATTTCTCCACAAAACTTTGCAACTCACTCCACTTTGCCCACATGTCCTTTATAACTGAAGAAGGCACATACTCCCCTCTCTTCCTCTTCCTCCTCTGAAGCAATTTCCTCCGGTGCTGTTTGCTGCTGTTCCAGTTGAAGGTCTTGCAGCTCTTCAGTGGTTAGCTATTCCCCGTGGTCGTCCACGAACTCTTCCACATCCTGGCCACTCACATCCAACCCTATTGGAATCTATTGTGTCTTCCCCAAAGACACAATAGATTCCACAACAGGCGTAGGGTCGTCAGGGTCAGTCTCAAACCATTCAAAACCCTTCTAGAGGACACATTCTGGCCACAATTTTCTCAAAGCAGAGTTCATCGTCCAGGAAGTCACTCCCTGCCAAGGACTTATCTAAAAGGCAATTGAGGATATCGAAGTGATTCCTCCAGAACTCTCTTAGGTTCAATTCAATGCCCGAGGTCACTTCAATGCACATTTGAATCAGTGCTTTGGTATACAGTTTTTTTTCTCAAGTTTGGAATAACCTGCTGGTCCATGGGCTGGATGAGAGGAGTGGTATTAGGGGGCAAGAACTTCACTGTGATTGAGCTAAACTCCTCCAACAATTGATCTAAGCCTGGAGGATGAGCACGAGCATTGTCAATTACCAGGAGACACTTGAGTGGCAATTTATTTCCCAGGAGGTATTTCGTTCACCCGGGCCAAACACTTCATTGACCCGCTCAATGAAAATTTGCCACGTGACCCCTGCCTTAATGTTAGCCCTCCACAGCACACACAATTTACACTTGAGGACATTGTTTTTCTCGATCACTCGGGGATTTTCAGAGTGATACACCAGTAAAGGCTTCACTTTGAAATCCACACTAGCGTTACGGACGAGTTTGGCGGACGAGTTTGGTACTGACCATTTTCAACTACTAAAACCGAGCGGATGTACGAAAACCGAGACAAAATTTCGACGCAAAAGTCATCGAAAACCGAATCGTACGAAAACTAGGGCATACGAAAACCGAGGTTTGACTTTATTTCATTAGCTGTGTATGAGTACAAGTCATTGTTTTTCTTGGTAAGGACATGACATAGATGGAAAGTATTTTACTTATTGTGATAGTGGTATGGTGCCTGATAAAGTGCGTTGGAGGAATCCTGTGGCCCATCTGTAGTCTTATGTTGTCCATCTCCCCTAAGATTGTCCTGCAACCTGGTAGGAACTGTGGGCTTGTTGCCTTGTCCATGGGTCTCTTTCTAATGCCACTACATTTGTTTGTACTTGGTAACTATGATAATGTCAATCACTGAATTATGCTGGATAGTCGATCATGGTATGCATAAAGCTGGAAATCCTACATATAGGGTGGCCATCATATTATGCTACAAATGACCTGATGTACTTTTTTCTAACACATGGGAGCATTATTTCCCATTGTCCATGCTGCCAAATATCTCATTATATTCAGTGGAGATCTGAGACATGATAACGGACCCTATTTTAATCATAGCATTTATATATCACCTGATAGTGATACATATTATGGCATGGCATCCTGCATTGATGACAGCAGGTAATGTGTGTGGTTGTTCATTTCAGACAGAAGACGAATTTGAACATTTTCAAGATGAAGAAGAATTTGAAGGCTTTGAATCTGCATCCACTAGTCAGGGAAGCAAAGAACAACCAAAGATTACCATCGCCAATGTTAGTTGGTTTAAATGTTGACAGTGGTTGTGTATGCGTGAGTGCTAAATATGGGTTGGTGCATGATTTTACAAATGCACTTGTGAATAACAGGAGGCATTTCTGAGCTTGATTTTCTCCATGCTGGATTCAAGTAGCAATGCAATATTCTCGTAGGGTGTAGCTGGATAATCCAAGTTCAGAATTTGAAGTGTCAAAGACACTCACTCCACAATGCTCAGTCAGTTTGCTGATCCCAGGCCATGCTCTCCATATTTAAAGTGCATCCTCAGTGATGGTGCGTAGGGTGGGGCAATGTGAAAATATGAGATCCCATGGGAAGCGAAAGATTTTGCGAGAGTCGCATCGGTGGGGATAGCGGGGTTCTCCGGTACTTGACGGCGACGCTTTGCCCATGGCCTAGAATGGATAAGAATTGCGCGAAAGTGCGTAAGACAGCACAGTACTGTTTTCACTATTGCAGAGCCATGGGTGCACCAATGTGTCCGAATATTTTCGAATTACTTTGGCAGGGGACCGACTTGTACGAGCTCATCCATGGAATGTGAATATTTAGCCGACCGAATAGCTTAAGGCGGGACGGTAATCAATGACACCTTTTGTTTGTTCCAGGTGCCTGTTCACCGGTCCACCAACTGGGACAAGTTTTATGTTGAGATGCTGATGATTGCTGGTATCGTTGTGTATTTTATCAACTTTGTGTCGGGGAAGACGAGGAATCAGAAGCTAGCCAATGCTTGGCTCAACGCTCACAAACCTTTGTTGGAGAGTAACTTCTCTTTAGTTGGTAAGTTCAATGCAACTTTGCATGCTGCAATTTTTAAAATGGACAGAAATGTGTCTAAAATAGTCGGTATTCTGTCTAGATTATCATCACCAATCTGTTTGTGAGATTTCCTGGCGCTCCACTGTTGTGAAACCAACTTAAATGCTGTTACCTGAAGTGTTACCTGGTTGAGGTGCTAAAAAGATGTTCCATGTTATTTCCGTTCTAGACCGGTATGCTTTGACTATACATCACAATGGATACGTTTGATGTTACCTAGGCCACTGTTTTCTCGGAAATTTCATTAGTATTCTTGTTTTATTTTAAGGATGATGTCGGCATTCCTGTTACCGCTCATTGAACCTCGTGCCTAGAAGACTACCAAGTCACTTTTAGCTTAGCTTGCATCCAATGATCCAAAATTGTGCATTATGAGATGCGACGCCATTATTCTTGTTGTGTTCCTTGGTTATTTGAGTTTTAGGGTGCATCGACCAGGTTTGGTCATTTAGCGCCCATTCTTGCTGTGTTCCGTACAATGGGAATACAACCATTAAAATGCCAAGAGCTTCATTCTTCGGTCTCTCGAAGCTCGAAAAGATCAGCCTGTTCGGTGATACACTCCAAAATGACCCAAAATGGTCTGATAGTTAAGCCAAAAAGCCCCTTTAGGAAAAAGCTTCTCTTTTAGTATGCTTGAGTGTGACCATCTTGCTGAGCAATTTATCAGCCAAAGGTCCCCCAGGGGCCCTCGCAGTAGCCCTCCTCCGGGGAAATGCCCCTCCCACCTCCCAGACGAGTTCCCTCATGAATATTCCTGGATCCGCCCCTGGTCCATGAACATTGCTAGACAGGTCTTCCGAGGTGGCGAGGGGTGGTGGGTTGGTGGCTCGTGGCTTCTCCGTACCGGTGATGATTGAGTTATTTCCTCTAATAGAACTTCAGGGTTAAAATATTATTTATGATGTATTTATTGAGTCATTCCCGTCGCACTTTATCCACGATCACAGCTAATGGCGCAGCTCAAACTGTTTCGCCGGTGGGCAGCGGAATTCGGAAACGTCCTGAGTCGTGTGAGTGTTCAACTCGGTACCTTTGTTCACCAAAGTTCAACACATTAACCACACGGCTATCCCGCCCCTTCAGATTAAAGTAGTGTTAGGGTTAATCAGTATTACCTTGGTCACCAAACCAGCTGATTCCGGGTGAGGAAAGGGAGGTGAAATATTTCATAAAGGCCCATTTGTAGCATTCAAGGTCATGAATATTTTATTTGTTTAAATGTAAATTTAATCCGAGTTTTTGCTGTGGTGGCTTTATGAACCAGGGTCCTGTTGCTAAGCAGAGCTTGTTGCGTGAACCTTGGCCCCACCACCCGAGCCAAGAATTCCAATTCAACAGCTGAATTTCGACCGAAAGTTTAGCGTGCCGTCAATGCACCGACACGGCCGCCCGGTAGCTCGTCCTCGGCATTATCGGGCCAGTTGCCAACTGACCCTCCGAACCGGGGGCTAAATACGATCGCGCGAAGCGACTCGAACCCTGGCTTGCCAGAACGAGGGAGACGAGTTCAGCCCAGAGCTCTAACCAACGGACTTGTGGGTTGTGGAAATTAATTGTATCACTGAATGCGCCTGTCCCTGCTCTTATACTCGTCGGTGAACATCTGGTCACAGCGAACTCGCACTAAGCTATTTTCATAGATTTAATCCTACAATTGTCCGCAAAGCATTGCTGTAATCACAAAGAGACATATGATACGATTGGAAAGGAAGCTCTCTAGTGCACTACCATCATGCAAAATTGCTTACCCTTCCAGACCACACATTTTCATAAACACTTACGACATTTCACAAGTACGAGCCCTCATCCCACCGTTCACGACGTGGGTCGATTGAAGAAAAAATACATCTGCATTGAAACATCAACGTAAACTCTCCCATGCGTTTTGCGCGTCTCCTTGCCCCGACTTCTCATCTGTGACGTCAGCACCACAATGTTTTAAAAATGATCGCAATATTTAACCGTCTGTATTGAATTATGTCTGACATCCTAATCACGTTAATATAACACTTCGGTTTTCTCTGTGGCGTATTAGTGCCGTTTGTGTAACCAAAAACCTAGAACTTGAGATTGGTCCATTATAAGCTCGTGGGGACCCTGGTTACCATGACCTAATGAAGCTCGCTGTTGCCAATTCTTGAAAGAATGTATATGCTTATGTTTAGCTTAATCAATTGTCCTTTATACGGACTATACTTCAATTGTCAATTCAATCAATTGTCTTTTTGCGGAGTTTTCTTTCTTTTTCGAAAAGTTCATCCAAATAACCATAGGTTTAACCCTCAAATAATTATAATTATGCCATGGGATTGTATTTGTCAGCCCCGCAAAAGCATGTTCAATTCATCAGCTTCAGCATTGTGGCCTTCCCAATAGTTTCTCCGAAGCTATGCCTTTGTTGTCATTTAACGATTTTACATTGTACGCGAGGGAGACATTTTTGTGTCGCCACTAGATCCAAAGTAGTTAGTGGCCATGAACGACTCACCTGTCAGCACCAAATGTGAGAGTGCATGCCTGATGCTGATCTGTCTGTCTGTGTGGACTAAAGGTGCCTGCTTGCAAAGTGTCAGGCGTCGACAATTTTAATACCATGTAGTCAGCGTTTGCGGTTGTCTGTATGTCATGTGCCAGAGACCTATGCCAAATATCAGTGTCTGTGTCTGTCTGTGTCTGTCTGTGTCTGTGTGTGTGTCTGTGTGTGTGTGTGTGTGTGTGTGTGTGTGTGTGTGTGTGTGTGTGTGTGTGTGTGTGTGTGTGTGTGTGTGTGTCTGTCTGTCTGTCTGTCTGTCTGTCTGTCTGTCTGTCTGTCTGTCTGTCTGTCTGTCTGTCTGTCTGTCTGTCTGTCTGTCTGTCTGTCTGTCTGTCTGTCTGTCTGTCTGTCTGTCTGTCTGTCTGTCTGTCTGTCTGTCTGTCTGTCTGTCTGTCTGTCTGTCTGTCTGTCTGTCTGTCTGTCTGTCTGTCTGTCTGTCTGTCTGTCTCTGTCTGTCTGTCTGTCTGTCTGTCTGTCTGTCTGTCTGTCTGTCTGTCTGTCTGTCTGTCTGTCTGTCTGTCTGTCTGTGTCTGTCTGTCTGTGTGTGTGTGTGTGTGTCTGTGTCTGTGTCTGTGTCTGTGTGTGTGTGTGTGTGTGTGTGTGTGTGTGTGTGTGTGTGTCTGTGTGTGTGTGTGTGTGTGTGTGTGTCTGTGTCTGTGTCTGTGTCTGTGTCTGTGTCTGTGTCTGTGTCTGTGTCTGTGTCTGTGTCTGTGTCTGTGTCTGTGTCTGTGTCTGTGTCTGTGTCTGTGTCTGTGTCTGTGTCTGTGTCTGTGTCTGTGTCTGTGTCTGTGTCTGTGTCTGTGTCTGTGTCTGTGTCTGTGTCTGTGTCTGTGTCTGTGTCTGTGTCTGTGTCTGTGTCTGTCTGTCTGTGTCTGTCTGTCTGTCTGTCTGTCTGTCTGTCTGTCTGTCTGTCTGTCTGTCTGTCTGTCTGTCTGTCTGTCTGTCTGTCTGTCTGTCTGTCTGTCTGTCTGTCTGTCTGTCTGTCTGTCTGTCTGTCTGTCTGTCTGTCTGTCTGTCTGTCTGTCTGTCTGTCTGTCTGTCTGTCTGTCTGTCTGTCTGTCTGTCTGTCTGTCTGTCTGTCTGTCTGTCTGTCTGTCTGTCTGTCTGTCTGTCTGTCTGTCTGTCTGTCTGTCTGTGTGTGTGTGTCTGTGTGTGTTTCCCCCAAAATAACGTCACAATGGGGGCTACGTTTTCACGACTTTTCAGGACTTTCATTATGTTTTTGGCTCTCGGGAGTTCATTTTTGGGGATATTTGAGAACAATATTTGGAATCAGGAAAAGACAGCGAATTCAACCAGGACAATACATTTTTTTCGTCACCCAAAACTACAAATTTCATTGTTTTATTTCAAAATTTTGAGTTCAAGTTTTCTTTACTTTTTCTTTTCTAATAGACAGAGCAGACCGAGAAACGTTGCTGGAAGTCAACAACGTTTCTCGGTTTGCTCTATCCATTATAGTCTCTAATAAAAAAATGCTTACTTTAGACAGAATCTTCGATATGAACTATAATAGGCAAATATGCAATATTGATATGTAGTCAAAAACGATTAAAAAGATTCCTCTCGTACGTTTTGAAAATATGTACAGCTAAGCTTCTGGTAATCTCGTAAATGTGTGATTCAACGCGTTGGTCAGATTTGTGGAAAAGATGTTTCAATGCTATAGTTATGGAAGTGACTAAGAGAATATCACCACTTATTTCTTTTTGAGATGTTTTCTTTTCAGCTTGCAAGTAGTTGTTAACCTGCTTTTAGATTAAAAATAATCAAAACAAAACTTCGAAAGTTACAATTTTGGAAATAAAATGTAACTTAGCGTAACTAATCTGAACCTTCGTTATAAGAATAAATTGAAGAATTCATGATTCTCTCTAAACTTTCCCTTTTAAACACATCACCTGACATCACCTCAACTATCCTACCCTCTTTTGCTCTGTTTTATGGGGGTAAAGTGTGTGTAAAACATATCCCGTGAATACCTGAGGTTACAATACTGCAAATACGCCTTAACCTTGGAGACGCTTATGTACATGTAAAATATTAAACATATACAATAGCCGAGCAATGTAGATTGTCGAACAAACCTCAATCTACTGATACTTCATTCAATAGGCTTGGACAGACATATGTGGAATCGATCATGAGCCACGTCATCCTACTATAAAAGTGACGTCAATATTTAACACACGCACGTCCGGGGGCAGATATCTGCCCCACTTGCGGGGTTTCATAAGTTGCCGCCATATCAGGCTAGCGAGGCCAAACCTCGCATGGCTGCTCATTCGTCTTTTCCGCATATCCTCATACATTTTTAACCCTGGGTCATCTCAGGTCAGGTCACCAGGTCAGGCGAAGTGACCCAACATCCCTCGGAGTTAATAATTGGGCGATTGATTTCAAACTTACAACACGTCATGATCTCATCAGGGACCATAATGCATGTCGTTTTCTTCATAGCATTGACCTGAGGTCAGGTCGCGGCCATGGCTTCCCCATTATAGGGCTATGGTAAAATATACAAATGTTTCCTGGTTACATATTTGCTCTCGGAATGACCTCACAACGGTTGTAGGGTGTGGTTGGTAGCTATGCTCAATGCTACCGCTGGTATTTCTGATCAGTGACCTCACCAAGGTCATCTGAGGTCACCTGAGATTATTAGCACATTTCTGCGCATCATATCGCACTGCATTGAGGTAGAAGTTTCAAATTACCGTCATTGTGCTTGTATCGTCAAGACGTGTCGATTGATACATTACATGCCCTCCCTAGGCTACTTCATGATCTTGACCTGAGGTCATAGTTTCGGAGTAAGAAGTATTCCTGCTTGGGCACGTAGTTGGCGCCTCGATTGTTCTCTGTAAATCGAATAGCGTTGCCCGTTTGTTTCTATTTGTTACAGGTCATGAGATATTTGTCAATATCTGAAAGTCCCACCCGATCTCGTCGAATTTGACCTATGTCCCGAGTATTGACCTGAGCGAAAAAATAAGCGGACCTGCGGACCTAAGCGGATCTGAGCGGACCAGCGAAGTTCGCACGGACCGCCGGACGTGCGAGTATTAAGGTGCAGGGCCAGCAAAATAAGTGCCAACAAGTAGGGTTGCTTATTAAGTTACGTGAGGTGCTCTTCTAGTTGTTGCAAGTCCTGCGAATCAATTTATCACATAATTCACTTTGAGTTCCTTTCTATGGATGAGAAGACAGAACCGCCTTCGTAGGTTGCGCACTGAGATACAATGAATCGAACCTAATGAATACGCCTTTGTTTTGAGGTTCCCAGTATGGGGGAGCTCGTCCTGATCTGCATGATATCTCGCAAATATAATTATGGCTGTGCCACATTGGAATACAATTATGGAAGAAAGCTGCTTCCTTGTATAAGAAGTGTCTTGTATCTGTTGCGAATGTTTGATGGGTAAAATATGCGCTGATAGACAGATGCCCTGAGAATAAATAACTACTTTTCCAGTAAAAGATGCGCTGATAAAATCTTTACCTTTCTTTCAAATTGGTAGCTGATGGGAAAGGAAATTACATGCTGCACTACAACACGCTCACCGAAGGCTTAATTTCGCAAGAAATTGCAAGCGGGTCAGTTCACTTGCTTACTGAAATGAATGTATTCTTCAGATTATGGGCTGAATTCAATTGCCATATCGACAGACTGCAGCTTTGGGTAAGGGTTAATGTGGAAAAGGATTGCGCATACACAGTGCGTTGTTACCTACAAATATACATGTGGGCATGCCTCACAACCCAGGATAAGGCCATGATTTAGGATTTTGTTTGGGGCAAACTATCGGCAAAGTGTCTTCATGGATAAGATGCCCTTCTTGAAGTAGCCACAGAAATGATGATGCAATGTTCTAATACATATTTATGTGCACATTGCCAGATAAAACTACATCTTTCAGATGATTTCGACTTCAATTTCAATATACTTTAATTCCAGATAATTAGCTGTTTTTTATGGAGGAGCATGACATCTCCCCCCCCCCCAGCCTTGAACACCAATGATGATGGTTTCTGCCCCGATTTCCACCCCACCCCAACCACAAAAAGGTGGAATGCCTGCTTTATTTTCGCCTTCATACAAACAACTTCTACTTCGCAGCTTTTATACTCTTGGCTTTGGCTTTGGTTTTAGTTCCGATCTTTTGGAATCAACCCTTCTCATTATTTAACTAACGTTTTCAACTGTTGGCTCTAGCCTCTTTTGGTTTGATCTTTGAAGGCATGGAAGTGGCACCATCTAGGTTGGCTTTAGCTGTTCAGCTTCAGATGCAGTCTGCTTTCATTCATCTTACTATGGTTTCTGCTTTGATAAGGTCATTGACCTGGCTTCATCTCCATGCCTAGCTCCGATCAATAAATCCACCCCCACAGAACATTATAGGGTAAATTGATAATTGGCTCATCTTTTCGCTTTATCTAACTATATTCGCAGGTTTTCGTCACTAATATTTCATTGATGCAGCACTTTAATCACATGTAGAGCCAGAGGCGGATCCGAAAGCCAAGCTTGGGGCTAAATTCAAAAACGTTCCTCCAGTTTTGAAACAGCCATCTGATTTTAACCGGAAACAGTCGTCGGATCTGCTTACGACAATACTTATGTCATGAAATGTTCTTAGACTTGAAGAATATGATATTTTGCTGACTGAAAAAGCTAGGCAAAATCGGCCTCCTTGGACGAGGAACAATGCTCCCTTACCCGTCCTTGGATCCGCCAGTTTGCAGATAATTTTTGTCAAGTGTCCTCAGATATATTGACTAAATTTTGGCAGATACGATCAATTATCCAAGAGTTTAAGAGGATGGAATCTAAATGTTGATATTATATTTGGTTAGTTTATAGTTATATATTTGGTTGGTTAGTTTATGGTACATTTCATAAACCTTCAACGGGGTCTCAGGAAATATCTGATGCAGTGCGAAAAATAATTGCTTGACGATTAGGTTTAAGTGCCAGGGTGCCTACATGAGGTAAAACCAATACTGTATAAGCAGGATAGGTATAGGACCCGAATAGAAAGTGATCCTGCTTTATTAGAAGTCAGTTTTCTGATGTGTAAGCACCAACCTAGAAGCATTCGGGAGGTAAACTACTTCCACGATTGACCGTCATCCATAATAAAATGGGGGCAACATTTACGAGAACAGTTGGTACTACTTATACACGGTCTTCAGGAGGCCTTTGCATTCATTCCTACAGCACTTGCGTCTAGTCTATATTTCCTCCCAGCACTTAAAGCGACTTGCAGAACATCTATTTCTCCTACAGCAGCACTCATTTCCTCAGCTCCCTATTGAAGGTACATTGCAAATACTGTAAGCTGATGTAACCTAGCCTACACCTATGTGTAAATTATCAAGCTAGCCTGAACCTATTGATAATTGACCCGATTGAGCTAAGCGAATGGTGATGGTGATGGTGTGAAACGTGTGAATGGGATGGTGATTGTGATGAAATGGATAGTTGCTCACAAAGATGATTGATAGTTCATCATAATTGATGCGATCAGCTATCTGATGGTGCATGCTAAGTTAGTTTGCAGCACTTTCTGTAGCACGTGAGAATGGTCCGAGGAAGTAAGTGCCGCATTAGAGGAAATCATTCCTTGGCATGTGTGTTTAAATGCTTGTTGGCAACCCAGGTTGCAATGTGTTGATATCTAATTGGGAATCAGTCAGGAAAACTAGTCAGGTTCTGGCTGTCTAATTCGAAACTGCCAAGGTCTTGGCTGCTTACATCCCAGTGAATTGGAAGCCTCAGAATAGACACTAGAAAGAATGGTCTGGCTGAGTTCTGGATAGATGTACGCAACTGCTTCACTAAATATCATCTAAATTATATGATATCCCATGCATGACACTTTTCCAAACCCTTGTTTCCTTATCAGACCCATAGTCAACACTTCGGCACCTACATACCTGTCTGAAAATTTACGCTTATTCCCCCAGCATATTTCCCAACCAACGAGTCATGCACATCCTTCTCACGCAGCCACGTTTTCAAAACAAAAACAAAACATTCCGGGGCAAATTCCAAAATTTCCTTCGGGATGGACACATTTGGTCGGAGGGGCGCTTCGGCAGAAAAAATCGTAGAGCGAAAGGTGTGGAGTATACCCGAGCACACTGAAAGGGTACTTTTTCATCTCCAGGTGGCGCCTTTTCCTCTTAGAGGCGTCTATCCCTCGTAGTCCTTGACGTATGAAAAATCAATCGGGCGGCAGGGGAGGAGTGCATTCGAGCCTTCTGGCCTATCCAGCCAAAGTGGCACTTTTCACATTTTCATGGGCAGGGACATATGTCCCTATGTTTACTCCCTATATCCTCCCATACTCTGTGGGTGTTTATGGTGCCGGACAGTAAATGAAGTGCTAACAAGGACACGCGTTTATTTAATGATAGTTATATCAGATGCATGGGTATTGCGAGCGCCCTGAATAGTCATGGACTCGTTTTTGTAGCCATTCCGCCACTCCCCCTCTCCTCTTGGAACATATTATTACCTATATTTTGCACTAAGATTGTATTTTGCCGAAATCTAACTACATTACATATAATAAATATGGTCTCAAACAAATCCCAGACATGTAAGCTGTTCAAAAAAATATAATAATTTTTTAAGGAAAATAAATAGGAGATTTGTTATGAAAGTTCATCCCGCCAGGCTTCTGGATCCGTTCCTGAGCTCGCAGATTCACCACCTGGCTCGGCTGCATGCCGCGAACGAATCCATAAGTTTAATAGTCTTGCTTTAGCCATCACACAGTGCTTGTAACCCTAAGCCCCGCGTTACGACGCGCCGGCTCGTTGCAAGACCTGACTAATTTGAATCAAGCTCAAAACCCGACTGTTGTGTTCCGATATTTCCATCTCTCTGCTTTGGCGTAGCCCACAGTCTAATAGTGCGTCCCCTATTATTGCTAGTCACGTCAGCAGCTATCGATTGGCACCAGCGGAGAGTATGCGACGTTACCTGAGGCAGCATTATGTCACACCAACAGGTGACCAATGCTGATCGGTCCAATGATATGCCAGAAACCAACAATCAAATAGCATAGCTGAAGTTGTACCCGATTCCAATTTTTATATAAAATAGCTTTCGTTTTAACACCTGTATCTATAATCCACGTATTCACTATTCTTGTATAGTATCGAGCCGAAGTTGGGATTCCCATATTCTTGCTTGCAAATATTGAACTTTCAAGAACATAACGATCGTGAACATATGACCATTATGATCACTATGTTAGAATGGCCCTTTCTGATGAGACAAGATGAGACTACCAAGATACTTATCGCGCAACATTATGCTAACCTCAACAAGGAATGTACATTCTGTGTTGTGAAACATGATTTTGGGGAGAGGGGTGCCATGACTGATGGCGTTCACATGAACGACGTGTTTTGATTCGCTATTCATTTTACCTTCAGAGAGAACTAGAAAGTGGTAGATATTTTATTTCCTGTAGTGTTAGGATCGCGAGTAAGACGTGCAAGGCATTTTAATTTCTGCACATATGTATCATTATTGTTAGGATATGAAAACTATCTGAAATGTTACACAAATAGACGAACCTCAACATAGTTTTACCCATCATGAAGCACCTACCGCCGAAAGACAAAGAAAATATCAGACTGAAACTGCACAGGTTGCCAAGTTTTGTTTCAAAGATTGTTCGAACCGGAATTTTTATAAAAGTGACTGCAATGCTTCTTAAAGACGAAGAACTGAAAATCCAGCAAATATTTCTAAAGTTCGCCAAAACTCGGTTCGATTTCCACATTAACAATTACGAATCCAGACGTATTTGAAATCCGGTGGTGAATACCCCGCATTAAATAAAACCGCAACAGACAAACATTATTCCAAGTGGTCCACAGGGCTCCTTACTCTTAGCGGTTAACGAGATGCAGTACGATTCAGACGCCCAAAAAACAAACTGATGTTTACATGCGAACTCGGCGTTTCGCTCTACATCTGGAACCGTCTCACCATGACCATTACACTACAGCGATACCACAGAAGGACACTACCTACTAGTAGGACACTACCATCATCAGCATAACCAACATCGGCCGATCAGCTCCACCTGTGCTCAATGAGGGCCGCTCAGCAGAGACGCCACCAACACCGGTCCGGTCAGCTCCCCCAGTACCCAGTAGTGGCGGTTCGAGAGAAATGCTACCAGCACTGGCCTTGTCAGCTCCCACGGCACTCAGTAGGAGCCGCTCGGCACGTACCCCACCAGCACCATTTTGGTCAGCTCTCACGGTACTCAGCGACGTCGGCGCCACCACCAATACCCGTCAAGTCAGCTCCCACCGGAACTCGCAGAGACATATCGGCGAGGACACCACCAACACCGGTCGGGTCTATAGTATGGTATATATTATGGAATGTTAATTCCCCTTCGGTACGCAGCAGAGGTCGATCGGCACGGAGGCCACCAGTATCAGTCCGGTCGACTTCAACGATACTCGGCAGGGACGCCCGGCTTGGACGCAACCAATACCGGTCTGGTTTGCTTACCGGCACTCAGTGGGAGCCGCTCGACAGGGATACCACCAGCAACGGTCTGGTCAGCTACCCGGTACCCAGTAAGGGGAACTCCGCAGGAACGCCACCAGCACCGGTCCGATCAGCCTCCCTGGTACTAAGGGGGAGTCGCTCGGCTGAGATGCCACCATCACCGGTCCCGTCAGCTTTCCCGGTACTGAGTGGGAAACGCTCAGCTGAAACACCACCGGCACCAGTCCGGTCAACTCCCACGTACCGGTATTCATCGGTGGCCGCTCGACAGGGGCGCAACCAGCGCCGGTTTCATTAGTTCCCCCGGTACACAGCAAAGGTAACTCGACAGGGGCGCCATCAGCACCAGTCCCGTGATCTCCCACGGTACTTAGTAGTGTCGGATCGACAGAGACATCACCAGCACCGGCTCGTTCTGCTTTCCGGGCATTCAGTAGGAGCTACTCGGCTCGCACGCTGCCAGCATTAGTGTCAGCTCCCATGGTACTTGGCAGGGATGTCAGCATGGTCCAGTCAGCTCCCACAGTGCATAGTGGGGGCCGCATGGTATGTACACCAGCAGCATCGCGCGGCCAGCACCCCCACACTCAGCAGGCGTCGCTCGGCAGGGATGCCACCAACACTGGTCCGATCAGCTTCCCCGTCACTCAGTAGGAACCGTTCGGTCCTTATGCAACTAGCATCGGTCGGCCGACTTCACCGGTGCTCAGTAGAGGTGACTCAGCAGTGACACCGCCAGTACTGGTCCGCTACTCTGACGGTATTCAGGCTCGGGGGTCGCTACCAGAGCTTGTCCAGTCAGCTCCGCAGTACTACTAAGTTCCAGATTATTGCATGTTATTTTCGTTGCCGTTCCATAGTATTTTTTCGTTTGTTTGTTAATTCCCCGCAGCAGGGGGATTCGGTAGATGCGCCACCAGCACGTATGCAGTCAGTTCCCCTGTGCCCGGCAGGAGGCGCTCGATAGTCCTCCAAACTTGAAGTAGAGCTTAACGTGTTTCAAGGTGAAATGGGAGACAGGTGAGAGAAGATGAGCCTGTATCGTATCATATCGCATGTTTTCACATTGTGTCCGACGCATTCGGGTTTGAAGAATTAATTGAAAATCATTGTATATATTATGGAATGCTTCCCCCTCCATATACCATGTATTCCCCTTTATTTTCCGCTGCCCAAGCTGGGTAACAGCGGAAAATGAAGGAGAACACATTGTATTTCAAACAACATTATTCCAGAATTTCAGTACGGTCGCACTAAGGAGCATCTGATTTTTAACCCAATTTCATGATGCTCCGTGATCGTGACTTCGAATTACCGTAACTAAGTTACAAGGGTTCGGTTAACCACTTGACGTCACCAGGAAATATGCGTTGCTTTCTAGCGGATGTCAAGTTGCGTCTTGCTGTTTGATGCCAGTCGATGCGCCCTAAAGCCCTAATAACTAACTAACTGCTGTTTGATGCCGGGTGCCATACTCATAATCATATACTTGTGGCTGTGATAGCGTCGATACCGCACAGGGCGTCTGAGAAGACAACGTGGGTGGGTATAAAGCGGTCCTCGCATGTGGTGGATGGTAGGAACTCCACACACGGTCCTCGGTATTCACAGCAAGTTCGCACAGTTCACACACCGGCAGGGGCAGATGAAAGGAATTTGATTATGGTATTTTCTTTCTGGAGGCTCACCATTTCTCCGGACGTGGCACCATTTCCCTGGATGAGGTGCCTTTTCTACTCTGAGAGGCGCCTTCGCCTGAAAAACGCTTTGAGCGAGGAAAGGAGCAAACGCCCGCAGTTGTCCCCCCTAGTTGCGCCCGTGCGAAATCGGTCCTCGGTATTCAGTTTCGCTCTGATGGCCTGCCATGATGCTTTTCTCCATAACTCTATAGACAGAGCATGACTAGACATGCACGACTACTACCATTCCAAGTCTGAGCCGTGTCAACTGGTGTCTTCATATGGTCCTCAATAGTCGGTGACGAGTCACAGTCCTCGCTTTGCACGCCTTACACGTGTGTGTGTGTGTGTGTGTGTGTGTGTGTGTGTGTGTGTGTGTGTGTGTGTGTGTGTGTGTGTGTGTGTGTGTGTGTGTGTGTGTGTGTGTGTGTGTGTGTGTGTGTGTGTGTGTGTGTGTGTGTGTGTGTGTGTGTGTGTGTGTGTGTGTGCACTTGTACTTCGTGCAAACCGAGGCCATTTTCTGTTTGCACACCTGACAACCGAGGACGTGATGTGTATAGCGAGGACATTTTTGACGTCCTCGGTTTTCAAACTTCGTCTGAAGCATTGCCAGATGCTCACCAGTCTCCAGACGGATTTTTTTCGCCATCCTCGGTTTTGACCATATATGTGACCGTGTGTGTCCAGCAGGTGTGTGTGTGTGTGTGTAATACGTAGACAAAGTGTGAGCAAGCCGAAAGTTACAGTGCAGACGCGTCGCGCTCATGTTTGCAACTTGACACCACTCATGCTTGCAGCCTGGTGCAAGGCACGACGGGCCGGTCGTCGGTAGGCTGCCGAGTTGGCTTCCGCCGACTCGGCTGGCGGCGGGCGGCCGGCGGCAGGCACACGCGTTTCAGGAAACGAATTGGCGCTTCGGTTAGGCCGATTTTTTACCAGTATTGTGGGATAGGACAGGGCTGAGGATTGGAGGTTAGGAGCTGCGACAGGTGTTATGGACATACTTTGAAATTGGTCGTTAGCGCAACAGAGGGTAGGAACACCTCGTGCGCCACATACAGATTTAACCGAAGTACGTTTTGAAACATCTTTGGGTCTACATCTTAACCCGTCCCGTCTCGGGGGGGGGGTCTTCAACCGCCCCCCCCCAGATTTTTCGCGGATAGCGGACGAACGGCGCGCGGCAGCGCACCCAAATTTGGCATACCTTTTCCCACATCAATTTCACATGCTTATTCAAACAAATTAGGTCAGGTCATCTAGGGTCAACGAGTTAGTCGAGGTCAAGTGAGGTCACCTCCAAAAACGTTCAACCAGTCGTCACGCTTTAACGGATACAGATATTTTAATGAAACTTTCAGCGTTTGCTTATCTTTACAGATGCAATAAAACGTACGAGTTGAATTTTTCATTTGTTTCGTTTTTGACTACATATAAATTTTGCGTATTTGCCATATTGCAGTTCAAACACCGGATTCTGACTAAAGTAAGCATTTTTTATTAGTGCAAGTTGACTTCAAACAACATTTCTCGGTCTGCTCTACAGATTGGAAAAGGAAAATTAAAGACAACTTGAAAATTCCAAATTTTGAAATTTCAAAAAAAAATGTATCTTGGGGGGGGGGGGGCAAAAAAATTATACCCCTGGTCGATTTCGTTGTCCTTTTCTCATTCCAAATACTTTTTTTTTCATATATCCCCCAAAATGAGCCCCCCAGAGTAAAAAACATAATGTAAGTCGTGAAAATCTAGCCCCCTTGGTGACGTCACTTTTGGGGGGGAAATTTTTGAGGGGTGGACCCAGACCCTACTCGTCAAGCGCTTTCCGATGACACCTCTTTCGTTTTCGTGCGATGGTTAGTTTGGATTTTAGAGGGGGATCTTCAACCCCCCCCCCCCCGAGACGGGGTGGGAGGATCTGACCGGAATGACGGCGCGGATTAACCCGCGCTGTCTCAGAGGAGGAGGCATGTTTTTTCCATCCCTGAAGGTTTTCCGCGTATAGTAAAAAAAAATAAAAACAGCGCACGGCAGCCCGCCAAAATTCGGCATACCTATTCCCACATCAAGTTGTTATTTTGCGTGGAAATTTTGAAGTCGGGTCATTCACGGGGCCGAACTAGTCAAGGTCAAGTCAGGTCACCTCCAAAAATGTTCAACCAGTCGTCACACTTTAACGGGTAAAGATATTTGAATGCACTTTCAGCGTTTAATTTTATTTATGGACGCAACGAAACGCACCAGAGGTATGGTTGAACTTTCGCCTTTTTATGGCATATTTGTTTAGCATATTTGCCTATTTAGCCTAAAATCGAAAATTGTGGCTCAAGCGAGCAATTTGCGTGAGGCGACGTTTACCTGAAACAACTTCTCTGGGTATGTTTTATCTATTAGAAAAAAAAAGTATTTAAGAATTGAACTAAAAATTTAACAACATAAAAACAATTGGTATATTTTGGTAGGCGAACATTTTGCACAATGCCAATTTCGTCTTTCTATTCTGATTCCAATTAATTTTTCCCCACGAAATTGAACTCCACAGAACATGACGTCAACCGTGACCACATAAACCCCCTCAGTAGGATGTTGGGGTGGTTTTTAGCCGTACTCGTCGAGCGCTTTCCAATGAGACATCTTTCGGTTTCGTGCGACGTTTGGTTTGGATATTGGAGGGGTATATAATGAATCCCTCCTGAGACGGGGTGTGAGGATCTGACCGGAATGACGGGGAGGGTTAACGTATTGCTTCCGGATGTAATGTTTTATCGTTCAATCCGTCGCACTGACAACGAATGACTTCGTTCAGATTCCTAAACATAAATTATCATCACCATATTACGTTGTTGCAGGAAACCCACTCCAATATTCAAGATGATAAAGTTCTGGAAGAAATAATGGGGATGAGACATATTCTTCACATATGGTGAGAGGAAACCTGATTCTGATGTACTGCCATTCCTTCCATCTTTTCCTGAACTTGTGCGCAAGATGGAAAATGTTCTTGTGGATGCCAAAGGAAGTTTATTAGTCGCTAAGTTGACCTTCGAATGTCCCAGAAGAAACCATTGGAGCTGTGCGCTTCAGTCCAGCTTTACAATTTGGGTGAAGTCTTCTATTTTACCATCTTTCTCACGTTGGCTGAATGGATTGCTTCCAAATGAATTAAATTGCATGCATATTCGTTAGTCCTCTTCAGGCTGGCATCATCACAAGACCTGTTACTTAGGCTGGTCTGCTTTCGCAAACATTTTTGATCATACATGGGTGAGCCTAGGCCAGCTTAAGCGAGCACGAAGGAAAGTTGCCAATATGCCAATAAGCGTACGTAATTTTGTACTGAAGCAACATGTACAATAGCACATTGATGCAGTCCACTTCGTTTGCTTTGCCCATGGTGCGGCAGGGGTGACGGTTGCATGCCACCGTGTCTTATTTTTGGGGGAGGGAAATCATTGCACAAAGGCATTCCGAACTTAGCGTAATTTGGCTTCATGCGCATTAACCTCCGCCCGTGTGGGGGCTGCGAGGGGTTAGGCGGGTGTCAATGCATCCATTTTTTTCGCGACTACGGAGGAACGTCGTGGGTTTGGGCGCCCCTGCTTGATGGGACCATCTATTGCGGACTTGATCAAATGAAATATGAAAATGCCTGATCATATAACTGCGCTATGACGCCATAGGCGGAAATATATCCGTTGTTGTTAAGGCAAGTGTGAATTATTGGCAATCAACGTCACTTGTTGCCCACACATCAAAAATGTTGCATACGGTGAGATGATAGGCATCTAAGCTCGTGTGCATACATCAGCTTGTTTCCAAAGTGATTGAATGTTGATGTCGTATATGGACCTATGATAATCATTTTCAGCTTCTGAGCTACTCGGGGTTTAGGCCGAGATACATATACTGAGAGTTTCGGTTGGCTGGTTGGCTGGTTATTTGAGTTTAGGGGCTCATCCACTGCATCGGTCATTCAGCGCCCATGTCATCGGCAGTCAAATAGTAAAATACTAGCAAAAGTCAGCCAGAATTGAATATCACGGAGTTAAGTACAAGTGATACCTTACCATGCTACGATTCTCATTTCGTCCTGTATAAAATCGAGTTCATGAAAATAAAACTTGATTTCTGATAGGAAGCGGAAAAGCCCTCCCGATTGAACAATCCTTCCCTAAGTGAGAGAGAGAGAGAGAGAGAGAGAGAGAGAGAGAGAGAGAGAGAGAGAGAGAGAGAGAGAGAGAGAGAGAGAGAGAGAGAGAGAGAGAGAGAGAGAGAGAGAGAGAGAGAGAGAGAGAGAGAGAGAGAGAGAGAGAGAGAGAGAGAGAGAGAGAGAGAGAGAGAGAGAGAGAGAGAGAGAGAGAGAGAGAGAGAGAGAGAGAGAGAGATAGAGAGATAGAGAGATAGAGAGAGAGAGAGAGAGAGAGATAGAGAGAGAGAGAGATAGAGAGAGAGAGAGAGAGAGAGAGAGAGAGAGAGAGAGAGAGAGAGAGAGAGAGAGAGAGAGAGAGAGAGAGAGAGAGAGAGAGAGATAGAGAGAGAGAGATAGAGATAAGAGATAAGAAAATAAAAAAAGAAAGAAAAAAAAAAAAAAAAGAGAAAAGAGATAGAGAAAATAGAGAAAAAAAAAGAATAGAGAAAGAAAAAAAAGAAAAAAAGAGTAAAAAAGAAATAAGAAAAAAAAAAATAGAGAGATAGAGAGAGAGAGATAGAGAGATAGAGAGAGATAGAGAGATAGAGAGATAGAGAGAGAGAGATAGAGAGATAGAGAGATAGAGAGATAGAGAGATAGAGAGATAGAGAGATAGAGAGATAGAGAGATAGAGAGATAGAGAGATAGAGAGATAGAGAGATAGAGAGATAGAGAGATAGAGAGATAGAGAGATAGAGAGATAGAGAGATAGAGAGATAGAGAGATAGAGAGATAGAGAGATAGAGAGATAGAGAGATAGAGAGATAGAGAGATTGAGAGTCAATCTTCTGAACAATCCAGTGCCGAAAGTAAATCCTCTGAATAGCGGAACAAGAGTAGATCTTCTGAGCATTCCGGGCCAAGAGTAGGTCTGAAAATTCAGTCCCGAGAGTAGATCTTGTGAACATTTCCATCCTCCGAGTAGATCCTCTGAACATTTCCAGTAGTAGATCTTCTGAACATTTCCAGCAGTAGATCTTCTGAACAACTAAGGCCTATTTGTAGATCCTCTGAACAATGCAGTCCCGAAAGTAGGTCTTGTGAAAAAATTATCCTGAAAGTAGATCCTGTGAACACTTTCGTCGTCGAGTAGATCCTCTGTACAATCCAGTCCCGAGAGTAGATCTTGTGAAAATAGATGTTCTGAAAGTAGATCCTGTGAAAATAAATCCTCTAAAAGTAGATCTACTGAACGTAGGTCTTCTGAAAGTAGATCTTATGAGCTTACCCCCCCCCCGTGAACAGGGCCAGGCCCCTGTCACCCCCATGCCTTCCTGCGTGTCGGCTCGAATGGTACATATGACGTCATCTGGGGTACCACTTTTGGGCCGTTTTAATGGTTTCATCCATCTTAAAAGGGAAATATTTTCAATTCAACTCACTTTCTAAATCCTATAGTATCACGTCTGTGCTTTTAGAATCGTGTTGAGCTGTTATTTTATCATCCTCAGTTAGGCTGCGAATTAGGCGACGACCATCACGAATGCAGCGTTTTAGGGGCACCCATTTTCTCAAATTCTTAGCTGGCGCAGTTGAGTCATAAATAGCGCAGCTGTTTACATAGCTTCCTCGTAGGTTGTTTTATGCTTGGTTTTATGTCTCTGACACCTTGTGTGCGATGTACGTGCGTTTTAGTTGTAGTTTTATTGTATAGTGTTCTGTTGTGGTGTGCCTTTATCATTTGGAAGAAAGATATGGAAGGAAGAGATTGTCAACCAACTTGCTTATGTTTCCAAGATATGAAAATGCATATAACACCTGGTTGACAGTGAAAAGGAGCTGATGGAGTTCATCCAACCAGCCCATCCATTTGTTGCAACCACTTTACCTCTGATGATTATGATCCTGGCCACGGATGCAGCTGAAAATAATGTCAGTGTCAACACCTGCCTTTTCTGGTCTCATTCCATGAATTAGCCTGCCTATCATATCTGTATAGTATGGATTGTTGCATCATGCTTGTCATTTGTTCAAAGCCAACTACTGGAAGCGTTGGGTTTTGCTGTAATACTTATTGATAGGGGTTCACGCAGTAGCCATACTTTTGAAACCATCAGTATGGGAGTCAGTTACGGAATCGAACAGTGCCAAAGTTCTGCGCACAACACGGTAAAGTTATACCAGCTTCCAACGAAATATTCCACAACATACGGATGGATGGCATAAATTGCGGTCTTTTCCTATCACAACCAGGCCAAAATCAAGGCGTGTGGCACGACTGTTCGGCGCGAGAAGCGGAGCGACCGTGGCTCAGCTTCTTTCTGCATTTCTGGTGGAGCAGGATACGTCGGTTTTCTGCGCAGGTCGTGTTTTTTATTCAGGAACCTGGACACCTTTCGTTCCATAAGCGGTATGTAGTCAGCCGATCTCCTGGTCGGTTGCAGGTGTCTTCTTAGTTCATCTGTGGAAAACAGTTAGCCTGAAATATGATGTGATATATAAACTGTACGACTATTAATGCATGTGCAATTAAGTGTTGCTAATCCAGGGTTTTTTGCTTCATAACATTTACAAGGGCGATCACCTTAAGGAATAAAACTATGACTGCACCCACGTTGGAACTAACAAAAACAAAAACACTAACATATATACAGCATATAAAGAAATGAAATTTGAAAGGGCCAATGCGCCATCTGTAAATGGGACCACGGGACTATTCCATTAATCTACAGTGGGGAAGAAGATCGGAGAGGTTCGGGGAGACTCGAACAGAAAATGAATGGAACAGCGGGCAGACATTTAGGAGATATGAACTTATGAGCTGCTTACGTACTGATCTTGTCTTCCAATAGTACTCTGGGTATGTTGGGTCTTGATTCATTCTCACCTTGTCCTTGAACAGCAGCGGGCACTTCGTGCTGTAATGCATGGTTCAGCTCCTGCAGCTGCTTGGCATAATCCTGAAGACCCTCTTTGTTGCTCTCGAGGAGGGTGACCTGCTGCTTCAGCTGAGTAACCTCCTCATTCTGCTTTGCCATCTCTTTCTGCAGGAGTCTGAACTTCTTGTACCTATCAGAAATTGATTATTTGGGTTTAGGGATGCCCCGACAGCAGGGTCATTTGGCGCCCAGTACCTATTAGATACACAACATTAGTAATGTCATTGCGATAAAGGACCTAGTATCATTTGAAGACATTGGATAGTGAAGACTGAAACTTCCAGGAGAAATTAGCATTAAAGGTGAAAATAATCAAACATCCTTTATCACAACCATACAAGTGCTATATATTGTAATGGGTTATTGCTAATTTCCCTTGATTCTGGGGTCCTTGCTTCGATACAACTTGGCGATGCCCTCAAATTAACAACTTCCATCCATCCAAAAAAATATGATGATCCCATGAATCAGCATCTTTCTCTCTCTCTCTTGAGTTATGTGGACGGCTATGAATCCACATACACCCAACACGCACACTGTACACTGGTAAAGTGCAATTTAACACTTTACATGGCTGCGGCAAGCACAATCAGCTGGCTACGTTTGTTAGTGACCAGGAAATTATAGTTCGTTTTCTCTGCCTACCTTTAGGAAGTACTGTACATGAATTATATATATTGGTGTCTAAGCCAGATGAAAGTTCAAAAGTTTCAGACAAGCAATTTGGTTTCAGAAAAGAGAGGTCCACATACATGCCTCTACTCTTAATACAGAGCCTGATCACTAAAGGATTTGAAAATAATGAATATATTGTAGGAATTTACCTTGACTTGCGAAAGGCATTTGATACCGTTGACAAAGAAATATTGTGTGCAAAGATGGAAAAATATGGTGTAAAGGGTAATGCAATAAAAATAATACGGTCATATTTATCAGGAAGAACACAACCTACTACAATAAATAACAGTACCTCTACTTTCAGAAAAATTAAAATGGATGTGCCACAGGGCTCAATTTTAAGCCCATCACTATTTATAATATATATATATATATATATATATAAATGATATTGTAAATTTACATGTAGGATGTGAGACATTTCTATATGCTGATGACACTGCCATTTTTTTCAAAAGCTCTGACTGTACAGAGCTTCATCACAAGATCGCAAATTGCTTGCCAAAAATTTCGCAATGGCTACATTCAACTCTTTTGTCATTAAATGAATCCAAAACTGTATACCAGATATATTACAATCACAAAACAGATATTCATCTCCAGATCGGATTTAATGGAATTTCTATTTTACATCGGAATCCGGTAAAATACCTTGGTGTATATGTAGATGAAAATTTGAAATTTGCATCCCATATCAGCAGTGTCTCAAACATGATAAGTCGCAACATAGGAATATCAAAAATTAAATATCTCCTAGGGCAAAATCACCTCCTAAAATTGTATAATGCATTAATTCTTCCATATATAAATTATTGCTGTTTTCTTTTGGGTGCAAACTATGGTAATCAGACACACAAATTATTGCTACTTCAGAAGAGAATGACTCGTATTATTGAGGGTGCATTCCCCCCCCCCCCAGAGTGCAAACCCTATCTTTAAGAAATACAAAATTTTAAAGGTCCAAGATCTAGCAAAACTTCAAATGATGCTTATTATGCAAAAATTCAGTCATCATCAGCTACCTCATTTCGTCAGATTCCTTTTCACAGAGTTGTTTGACTCCCCATATTCCACAAGATTACAAAACCACTTCCAGCATAAGTATTCAAACAAAAATTATCGTCTCTTCACCATCGTATGTTTTGGACCCAATCTTTGGAACTCCATCATAGCAAAGCATTTTCTGCATTCAGAGATGCCAAATTCTAAGACTGTTCTTAAAAAAATTACATTAAGACATACTTCTTGAGCAGATATTAAAATACTTAGCAGCTAATTGTTGCTGTTTGTGTATGTTTGTACAGGGATGCTGGCATGTGTGTGTGTGTGTGTGTGTGTGTGTGTGTGTGTGTGTGTGTGTGTGTGTGTGTGTGTGTGTGTGTGTGTGTGTGTGTGTGTGTGTGTGTGTGTGTGTGTGTGTGTGTGTGTGTGTGTGTGTGTGTGTGTGTGTGTGCACTTGTACTTCGTGCAAACCGAGGCCATTTTCTGTTTGCACACCTGACAACCGAGGACGTGATGTGCATAGCGAGGACATTTTTGACGTCCTCGGTTTTCAAACTTCGTCTGAAGCATTGCCAGATGCTCACCAGTCTCCAGACGGATTTTTTCGCCATCCTCGGTTTTGACCATATATGTGACCGTGTGTGTCCAGCAGGTGTGTGTGTGTGTACTACGTAGACAAAGTGTGAGCAAGCCGAAAGTTACAGTGCAGACGCGTCGCGCTCATGTTTGCAACTTGACACCACTTATGCTTGCAGCCTGGTGCAAGGCACAACGGGCCGGCCCTCGGTAGGCTGCCGAGTTGGCTTCCGCCGACTCGGCTGGCGGCGGGCGGCCGGCGGCCGGCACATGCGTTTGAGGAAACGAATTGGCGCTTCGGTTAGGCCGATTTTTTACCAGTATTGTGGGATAGGACAGGGCTGAGGATTGGATGTTAGGAGTTGCGACAGGTGTTATGGACATACTTTGCAATTGGTCCTTAGCGCAACAGAGGGTAGGAACACCTCGTGCGCCACATACAGATTTAAGCGAAGTACGTTTTGAAACATCTTTGGGTCTACATCTTAACCCGTCCCGTCTCGGGGGGGGGTCTTCAACCGACCCCCCCCCCCCTCAGGTTTTCCGCGGATAGCGGACGAACGGCGCGCGGCAGCGCGCCCAAATTTGGCATACCTTTTCCCACATCAATTTCACATGCTTATTCAAAACAATTAGGTCAGGTCATCTAGGGACAACGAGTTAGTCGAGGTCAAGTGACGTCACCTCCAAAAAAGTTCAACCAGTCGTCACGCTTGAACGGATACAGATATTTTAATGAAACTTTCAGCGTTTGCTTATCTTTACGGATGCAACAAAACGTATGAGTTGAATTTTTCATTTGTTTCGTTTTTGACTACATATAAATTTTGCGTATTTGCCATATTGCAGTTCAAACACAGGATTCTGACTAAAGTAAGCATATTTTATTAGTGCAAGTTGACTTCAAACAACATTTCTCGGTCTGCTCTACAAATTGGAAAAGGAAAATTAAGACAACTTG
Source organism: Imbricaverruca yamaguchii (assembly GCA_034440575.1). Taxonomy (NCBI): domain Eukaryota; kingdom Metazoa; phylum Arthropoda; class Thecostraca; family Neoverrucidae; genus Imbricaverruca; species Imbricaverruca yamaguchii. The sequence goes on along the minus strand of JAOTOL010000773.1, from coordinate 7,271 downwards.
AAAATTCCAAATTTTGAAGTTCACAAAAAAAAATAATCTTGGGGGGTGGGGGAAAATAATTATACCCCTGGTCGATTTCGTTGTCCTTTTCTCATTCCAAATACATTTTGTTTTTTTTCATATATCCCCAAAATGAACCCCCCAGAGTAAAAAACATAATGTAAGTCGTGAAAATCTAGCCCCCTTGGTGACGTCACTTTTGGGGGGAAAATTTTTGGAGGGTGGACTCAGACCCTACTCGTCGAGCGCTTTGCGATGACACCTCTTTCGTTTTCGTGCGATGCTTAGTTTGGATTTTAGAGGGGGATCTTCAACCGCCCCCCCCTCCTCCCGAGACGGGGTGGGAGGATCTGACCGGAATGACGGCGCGGGTTAACCCGCGCTGTCTCAGAGGAGGAGGCGTGTTTTTTCCATCCCTTAAGGTTTTCCGCGGATAGTTTAAAAAAAAAAAAACGGCGCACGGCAGCCCGCCAAAATTCGGCATACCTATTCCCACATCAAGTTGTTATTTTGAGTGGAAATTTTGAAGTCGGGTCATTCACGGGGCCGAACTAGTCAACGTCAAGTCAGGTCACCTCCAAAAATGTTCAACCAGTCGTCACACTTAACGGGTAAAGATATTTGAATGCACTTTCAGCGTTTAATTTTCTTTATGGACGCAACGAAGCGCACCAGAGGTATGGTTGAACTTTCGCCTTTTTATGGCATATTTGTTTAGCATATTTGCCTATTGAGCCTAAAATCGAAAATTGTGGCTCAAGTAAGCAATTTGCATGAGGCGACGTTTACCTGAAACAACTTCTCTGGGTATGTTTTATCTATTAGAAACATAAAAAAAGTATTTAAGAATTTGAACAACATAAAAACAATTGGTATATTTGGGTAGGCGAACATTTTGCACAATGCCAATTTCGTCTTTCTATTCTGATTCCAATTAATTTTTCCCCACGAAATTGAACTCCACAGAACATACATGACGTCAACCGTGACCACATAAACCCCCTCAGTAACCCCCTCAGGTGGGATGGTTTTTAGCCGTACTCGTCGAGCGCTTTCCAATGAGACATCTTTCGGTTTCGTGCGACGTTTGGTTTGGAGATTGGAGGGGTATATAATGAATCCCTCCTGAGACGGGGTGTGAGGATCTGACCGAAATGACTGGGAGGGTTAACGTATTGCTTCCGGATGTAATGTTTTATCGTTAAATCCGTCGCACTGACAACGAATGACTTCGTTCAGATTCCTAAACATAAATTATCATCATCATATTACGTTGTTGCAGGAAACCCACTCCAATATTCAAGATGATAAAGTTGTCGAAAAAATAATGGGGATGAGACATATCCTTCACATATGGTGAAAGGAAACCTGGTTCTGATATACTGCCATTCCTTCCATCTTTTCCTGAACTGATCCGCAAGATGGAAAATGTTCTTGTGGATGCCAAAGGAGGTTTATTAGTCGCTAAGTTGACCTTTGAATGTCCTAGAAGAAACCCTTGGAGCTGTGCGCTTCAACCCAGCTTTACAATTTGGGTCAAGTCTTCTATTTTACTATCTTTCCCACGTTGGCTGAATGGATTGCTTCCAAATGAATTAAATTGCATGCATATTCGTTCGTCCTCTTCAGGCTGGCATCATCACAAGACCTCTTACTTAGACCGATCTGCTTTCGCAAACATTTTTGATCATACATGGGTGAGCCTAGGCCAGGTTAAGCGAGCACGAAGGAAAGTTGGTTGGTTGGTTGGTTATTGGAGTTTAGGGGCGCATCGACTACATCGGTCATGCAGCGCCCATACGAAGGAAAGTTGCCAATATGCCAATAAGCGTACGTAATTTTGTACTGAAGCAACATGTACAATAGCACATTGATGCAGTCCACTTCGTTTGCTTTGCCCATGATGCGGCAGGGGTGACGGTTGCATGCCACCGTTTTTTTATTTTGGGGGAGGGAAATCATTACACAAAGGCATTCCGAACTTAGCGTAATTTGGCTTCATGCGCATTAACCTCCGCCCGTATGGGGGCTGCGAGGGGTTAGGCGGGTGTCAATGCATCCATTTTTGTCGCGACTACGGAGGAACGTCGTGGGTTTGGGCGCCGCTGCTCGATGGGACCATCTATTGCGGACTTGATCAAATGAAATATGAAAATGCCTGATCATATAACTGCGCTATGACGCCATAGGCGGAAATATATCCGTTGTTGTTAAGGCAAGTGTGAATTATTGGCAATCAACGTCACTTGTTGCCCACACATAAAAAATGTTCGATACCGTGAGATGATAGGCATCTAAGCTCGTGTGCATACATCAGCTTTTTCCAAAGTGATTGAAAGTTGCTGACGTATATGTACCTATGATAATCATTTTCAGCTTCTGAGCTACTCGGGGTTTAGGCCGAGATACATATACTGAGAGTTTCGGTTGGCTGGTTGGCTGGTTATTGGAGTTTAGGGGCTCATCGACTGCATCGGCCATTCAGCGCCCATATCATCGGCAGTCAAATAGTAAGATGCTAGCAAAAGTCAGCCAGAATTGAATATCATGGGGTTAAGTACATGTGATACCTTACCATGCTACGATTCTCATTTCGTCCTGTATAAAATCGAATTAATGAATATATCAAAGTGTAAATCAAAGAAAACTTGATTTCTGATAGGAAGCGGAAAAGCCCTCCCGATTTAACAATTGATGACTTCCCTAAGTGAGAGAGAGAGAGAGAGGTATGTCCAAAATGACGCCTTCGCTCATGGTTAAGTCGGCTGCAGGCAATCAGTACGTGACTGAGAGTTTCGGGGCACTCGGACTTCGGGCGCTTCGCACTGCATGAGTTCAGTAAAGTAAACTCCGGCGTAAGCCTATAGCAACACTTATAATATCTAAATTTAGGTCTTTGCATCCCATGAGAACGAAACAATCGGTTCTCTATTCCAAAATGATCAGAGCCAAGTAATTAGGTAGACCAAAAGGCGCAGCTCAAGAAATAGTTTACGTACACTGATCTTTATTGATAACGTTTTATCTAGAATGGTAGATGCAATCCCTAAATCACCAGGCATCTCCTATATCAGTGAGGGACGCTCCAGTGGCCTCACTGATTCAGGCTGTCCTCACTTTCCAGCGAGAGCCTCCTCTGTCAGATGGCTTCCTACGCCGATCAGGGGGCCTCCTATGTCCGTCAGAGGCCTTCTGTATCGGTCATGGTAGTCCTTGTGTCTGTGAGGAGCCTTCTGTGTCAGTTACCTCTTGTATCGGAGAGAGTAGTTCCGTGTCGGTTTAAGAGACTCCCGTATCCCTCATGGGCGCTGTATAACCACTGCAGTTGATGCGCCCGAAAACCCAAATAACTAACTAACTAACCGTGTCCCTCAACAACACCATTTTTATGGAGATTAGTGTGAATTTCAAAAACTGAGCGAAAGTATTCATTGTCAGGGCCATTTTTTGTCACCTCGTCTTTAATATTGATGAAGTGGTAGGGGCAGGCACATATGTTCATTCAGTTCCATCAACTTTAATCTCATTATTTACATTGACTGATGTGGCAGGACGCTTCATGAGGTGTGGGGATGCTGTAGCGGACAAGGAACTTCAGATTTCTTGCGGCGTGGTCACTATTGAGCATACCACGGCATTTGCTAACGTAGGCGAAATAACGCGAACAACTAACAAGTATACTTATGAAGCGTAACGTAGTGGTGACGACTTCTCTACCATTCCTTGGGCCGACATGATGAATGCGTCTCGCACTTTCAAATGTATGAATCATAATTCCTTGTCAGATGCTGAGGCCACGCACCTCGTAATGGACCTGGCCAGGCGAGTGCATGTCAGTACTGTCGTCAGGGATGCATGAACCGGAGGAAGGGGGACACCGCGGGAGTACCCCTGACACTGCCAAAATATTGTATACACATTTCGTACATAATAGCCGTGGCTTGGATGAATTCATAAATACTGCTCCTCGTGTTTGTCAGCAAACCAGCCTTAAGATGCTGGTTCACCTGTCAAATGCAACGTGGTATTCAGCGGCCAATTCGACGGCCGATTCGGTTAATTCATTTCTTTATAAATGGAGCTGAACACAACAGGGCATAGACCACCGCTTTGGGCTGTTCGTCGCTACCCGCATCCAGTATCCGTCGGCAACATGCAATGGCATGGGGAGATTTTAACTTCTTTGGTGAGAGACATCCGTTGCATCCATTGCTATGGTCCATCTGAGTAGTCGCCGAATAAAGTGAAGGGCTAGGTTTCAAGTCAGTAGCCTGACATAAAAGGAGACGGAAAGTTTACTGATGGAGTTTGCGTTACATTTGCAGTGCATTGCATTGCCTTGCATTTTGTCACCTTATCCAGAAATTTGACAGATGTGGTTTACTTCTCCAAGTATTTACAAACGTGGAATGTTAGCGAAGGGAAAGAAAAGCGAAGCACCACCACGTGGTGCATGTGATCAGCTGTCGCGATTAATACCCATTTGTATACTTCGGGTAACAAATGAATATCTTACATTAGCTTGGACCTGGCAGTGGAGGGATTGGTTAGACCCTCTAAGGTTTTCTGAAATAACTCATAATCCGTCTAAAGAATCACTTCAGTAATTTATCATATAACCCGACAATTGATGAACGTGCATGTCAAATGTTGAGGTGCAGTCTACTAACTTAAGGGGCATTCCACGTCAAATCGCACAAGAATTGGCTATTTTGAACCCGACCCCTCCGATTTTGATGAAAATTGATACACCTGTAGTGCCAAGTGAACGAACCTCACACGCCAAATTTCAGCCCTGGGTGACCTCTGGGGTCAGATTTAGAGGTCATCCTAGGTCGCCTATTTTTACCGATTTGACAACAATCAAATGCATATATCTTAGATGTTCATTAATTTAGCGGAACGACATTGGTGTTAAAGTGCGCAGAAACCCTTGGCCATTCAGAAATATGGCAAAAGTTGCACGTGACCTCTCCGTGACCCTTGACCTAACGAGGTCAAAATATAGAAATACATTTTTATATATGTTTGCCTGGGCCTAATTCGACGGAACGTGGCTGAATTAATGGTCGTAATATTATCTAAGAACGTGCAAAAAAAGAAAGGCGGAGACTCTAAAACTTTTTAGATATCGGCCTATGAGTAGGTATTGTCATAGGACCAAATCGAAGCATGCCCCGAGACTATTTACCATATCATCGATGATAACTCTGGTTTCCTTGGTCCGATTATCGTCAAATTTGGTGGGCAAATCATCTGTGGCAAGCTGAACTATTTTCCAGATATTCAAGTTGACCTGACCTCACATGACCTGGCAGTGACCTCTCCAATACAAGCCAACAGGGAAACAAAAATATTTTCCTGAACAAAAAACGCTGTTCAAAAAACGTGGCTCGTGCAGGCTATATTACCTAGTTTTAGGTTAGGCTACTCCAAACGAGCCAAGTTTGATTTTGAACAAGTGTCCTCTGCAAGGTCACGTGAGGTCACTATGAGGTCATGTCACACTTTCGTCAATAACTTTATATAGAATCAAGATAGAGAAATAATTTTAATGCCACCGAGATCCTCTGGTTAATCATGATGTATAATATGATCTAGCTAGGTCATCACTTGACCTCGGTTTAGGGTGACCTGGTCAACTGGGGTCAGGATCAAATGTTCAGCTAGCTAAGTCATGTGATACATCAATCAACGCGGCCTGACGAGGAAAATACGATTGTAACAAAATTATATTTCTATCTTTACTTTGGCAAAAGTTATTCACAAAAAAGTATGTTTCCTCGGTTTTTATAGCCTGAATATATTGTTTCAGCTCGCGTGCGTTTCGTGCTAACATTTTATCGGGAGGGCCAGTAAATTTTTCTGAGATGCAAATAGCCGCGACCATAAAACAAGTTGAACAGCAGCACAGTATATTCACGAAGAACTACCAACCTTTTTCGCCACACGTACCTCACGTCCCGTCTCGCTGCCGGAAATCCATCTCACAACCACCATACCATTACGTGGAGACGAGTAACACGATGGACATTCCTTGTTCCCGGTATTGGGTGAGCAGCTGCGAATCTGTCATTCAACGCTTTGGTTTCTTTGACCCACTCGGTTTTGGGAAAATACTCCAGCACGTGCCGGTGGCATGGATTTTTACAAACTGATAAAACTGGTCGGGGTCTCAATCAGAGTTCCTTGCAGACTTGCCTTTTTAGCTAACCTTTTCAACGTCCCATCAATGCCATAACACAGTCCCTTTCCGTGAGCGGTTGCGAAGAAATGCCACTCGGCGTCTATTCAAAGTCGACGGAATGCTCTGCCAAATTTAGGAAATTCCTACAATTTCTGTATTGCGAGGCAGCCCCATCTGAAAAATAAAATATCTTCGGGGACCCTGGCCTAATTCTGCTTCCAGGCGCTCAATGAGTTTTCCTTGAAACAGGTGGACAGCCACAGTATCATGCGTCAGGCAGTCGGAAATGTCAGAGTAAGAAAAATGTTTGAGGTCCCCTGCGTTGTTTCGCCAATAAGCCACAAACGGATGGATTGTCACCTGCAGTTTGTTCCAGTGATGGGACTGTACCTCATCATGTGTAACCATAGCGTAGTTTTCGGAAAAATCTCAATAACAATTACCTCTGCAGGAGCTAGTGTTTCCTTTAGGCCTTTCAGATAATTGCCTTGGGCACGGGCGACAAAATCATGCTTTACAAGTATTTCCAGCTGCTCGCAAAATGATCGCACAAAATCTTGAGAAGTTTGCGTAGCCATCTCTAAGGTGGACCTATCAGTATTAGTCCACTTTCGGTACTCAATGTTATCGATTTCTCGGTTATCATACTCAGCAAAATTTGTTCGCCGAATTCCGACACTTTTGGGCATTCTTCACATTTACGCTCCTTACAAAGCAACGATGGCGGGTTACACTGAACCTGAGCCAAACAATGATGATAGGATGCCAGCTGAACCACTCACAGTGATGTCGCTTACCTTGCCACCAGCCATCATTAACTTCACGTTCTCGTAATGCACGCATACGCACACACAATGGGTACCGCTCGCACCTGCCAGTACACATTCCCCGGACGTAGCTCCGCAAATTTGGAAAAACCTATTTTTGTTGCGGATACAGATCCTTAAAACACCGATAGGCCTCTTTTAGGTTGCAGAGGATAAGGCGTTTCTGCACTCGCTCCCTTTTGCCTGTAATTTTGTTCCGGACAGAAACGAAGTCTTTAGTTCCAGGCATTGCACGACTCACGTCTTCGCTTCTGTAG
>JAOTOL010000772.1:0-123796 GCA_034440575.1 Imbricaverruca yamaguchii | reverse complement strand
CACAGCCGCGCCTGTGTCAGGTGAGCCCGCCGAGTATGTTGTCACTGAGCGGCGGACATCCGCGGGAATTGCCGCTGGCTGGTGGGGGGAATGCGAGGGAGCGGCCCGGCTGCCACTGAGTAGTGTGCCTGGCAGGGAAGGGGAGCGGCTAGGTGCCGCTGGTTGGTGCGGGAGTATGGAGGAGTAGCCGCTAGGTCAGCTGGTTGGTGCGGGTCAGGGGAGGGGAGCGGCTGGGTGCCAGCTGGTTGGGTCGAGGGTCAGAGAGGGGAGCGGCAAGGTGCCACTGGTCGGTGAGGGCTGGATGCAGGGAGAGGGGGCGGCTAGGTGCCGCACTGGTTGGTGTGGGTCAGGGAGGGGGCGGCTAGGTGCCGACTGGTTGGTGTGGGTCAGGGGAAGGGGGTGGCTAGGTGCCACTGGTTGGTGTGGGTCAGGGAAGGGGGCGGCTAGGTGCCACTGGTTGGTGTGGGTCAGGGAAGGGGGGCGGCTAGAGTGCCACTGGTTGGTGTGGGTCAGGGAAGAGGGGAGCGGCTAGGTGCCACTGGTTAGTACGAGGAAGGAGGGAGCGGCTAGGTTCCACCGATTGGGAGCAACTGGATGCCACTGGGTATTGAGGGCTGGCAGGGGCGTCTGTTGGGGAGTGCCACTGGTTGGTGCGGGTGGGAAGGGGAGCTGTTTGTTGTGGTTGTCAACGTCCTTCATTGCTTAGTTGTGCCATCCGTAAAATGATACAGGGACTTGCTAATGACAGTACAAGAAATCCAAGTTTGAAGTAAATATCCAGCATGGGGGCGACACTGGACAGAACATGTGTACGCAGTACGTGGAAAGTGGATTGGTGTGTGCATGTTTGCTGTGTGTGTGCAGTTATATATGCTTAGCATCCGCAACACATATCTAGTTATATATGCATATATATATGTATCTATTTTCTCTGTATATATATATATATATATATATATATATATATATATATATGCATCCATATATATATGCATCATCTTCTATATATCCACCTATAGATATGTCTACCCTTGGAAAAGCAAAAATACGTAAATGAAGTAAAATGGCCTGCTCAGCCTAGTTGAACACTTTTACTGAGCCTAGTTACGATTCACGATTAATCTTATCCTGTCCCATGCGATTTCTCCTCCCATATAAATTACCTATGGTAAATGTGCCGAGATAGATTTTCGGATACTAATATTACTCTTATTTGACGTTTGTTCCTGCGTTCTGCTGTTTGACCCTCAATATGTTGAAGTGCAATGCTCAGCCCTCGCCAAATTTTACCATTGGCGATGCAATGCCCGTGGAAGACGTGGGAGCGATGCCGGCTCTGCGTCAGTTTTGACTGCTCCATTTTAGATTGCGTCGGTTTTCCTCTTTGAAGCCAGTGACATGGTTTCGTCCCATGTTTGGTACACAATACTCGACTTCCGTGATCTTCATGTTATTGAGCGTTTTACTGTGTGTTGCGTATGAAGGAGTAAATATGCCATGGCGAAAATAGTACAATGATGAACGCGTAGTTATTGATTAATTGATAGAACATGCATCATTTGATCAGAATTCAAAAAACGTTTCTCGACGTTTCGACTATATTGTCTTTAGCATGGAAACAATTTGAGGCAGATACTGAAGACATTTCAATACATTTCTAAGCATCACGTTTGAATTCACTATGTATCTCCGACACAAGAATCTTGTCAAAATATCACGAAGCCGTTGACACAACCATGTCAGGTAAATGAGTGGAGATACCACACGGGTGCAGATTTGTATCCATTTTTCTATCATCGATGAGATCAATGAAATCATTGATCTCATTAATCAATAATGTTTTCATTTCTTTTTTCTCACCAATTCAGCTGTAATGGTGTGGTCAGTATTGGTAGGCTGGCTGTCGCCTTGACGTGAGCGGACCATGCGAATTACACAGAGGAACGGTGCTGTCAGTGGCGGTAGGTGGGCTGTTGTAGTTGTGGCGCCTCGTGACGGTCTGGCAGGCGCGCCGGTGGCTCAAGCTCAGGTCGAGCGCAGCACCGTGCCGCCACTCGCCACAATCGCACAGCTTGTGTTTGTCGAAACTGCAAACTGGCTGTTTGCTGGGGTGTGCTGTATCAACACGGCTGTGTTTGTATAGTGGGCAGTCTGTCGTGCCGTAGGTAGTGAACGGTCTGTCGTGCCGCACGTGGTCGACAGTCTGTCGTGCCGCACGTGGTCGGCAGTCTGTCGTGCCGCACGTGGTCGGCAGTCTGTCGTACCGCACGTGGTCGGCCGGTCGTGCCGCACGTGGTCGGCAGTCTGTCGTGCCGCACGTGGTCGGCAGTCTGTCGTGCCGCACGTGGTCGGCAGTCTGTCTGCCGTGGTCGGCCCTGTCGTGCCGCACGTGGTCGGCAGTCTGTCGTGCCGCACGTGGTCGGCGGTCTGTCGTGCCGCCTGGTCGGCAGTCCTGTCGTGCCGCACGTGGTCGGCAGTCTGTCGTGCCGCACGTGGTCGGCAGTCTGTCGTGCCGCACGTGGTCGGCAGCCTGTCGTGCCGCACGTGGTCGGCAGTCTGTCGTGCCGCACGTGGTCGGCAGCCTGTCGTGCCGCACGTGGTCGGCAGTCTGTCGTGCCGCACGTGGTCGGCAGTCTGTCGTGCCGTACGTGATGGGCGGACCGGCCGTCCGTCCGCAATGGATTCTCACGCCGGCCGGCGGGCATGTCTAACCTTGGGGGCGTCCGCTGCGGTCGGCGCCAGCTCGCGCTGGCCGCCGCGGCCCGCCACGGACCGGTTATTTAGCGGCGCTCCGAGCCCAGTGGGTTGTTTGTCCGACAGGCGCGCAGGTGCCGTGTGCACTGCAAGTCCGGGTACTGGCCCGTGGTCGAACTGGTCTCCGGACAGTGGCCCAGTATTTTGTCCGCATGAATGCCGCGCGTGTTAGCCGGCGTGCGAACCTTGCCCTGCTGTGGAGAATGGATGCCGGTGGCGAAGTTATCGGCCGTGTCCTTCGGTCGACTGATGAGCTCCAGTTATAGTTACCTGTGCCCCTCCTCACGCCGCATATGTTTGCAATGTGCTATGCTGTTTGTGAATTATTACCGTATGCTGGCTGATGCTCACGACTAACCTTGGGCGCTACATGACCAATGTGATCGACGCGCCCTAAAGCCTTAATAACTAACTCACAACTAACTAGCCCAGTTTCCATGGCACGAGCAAATCCGGATTTCCGAAGTCATGGAAACGCCTTCGTCAGCTAACTGGATTTGATTTCTGAATCCGGCTTAGAAAGAAGATTTCCTGAGGAAATCCGAATTTATCAGGAGTTGGAAGCATATGGTAGCATTCACTTCGCGTCCTTTTCCTGCTTCCCCTGTCGTGAGCGCCGGCGTAGTTTTTGGAAGGCTTTTGGTGAATGGTGGCTGGGTTTATAATATAATATATAACAATATATAATATAATAGAATAGCATAAAATATAATATAATAAATTCGCAAATAACAGCAAGCCCTCTTCGAGACGTTTTTTATGAATTTGGTTTTTTTCGGCTATATATTAACTTTTTTTGTAATAAAAGGAAATGTCGCACGTGCGCCGCAATTGTCAGCAAATCCGGGATTTCCCACCAAATCCGGATTCTGAAATCCTACATGTAATCTTGATTTCCTCGCCAATGGTCATGGGCACGCTCCTTGTAACCCGGATTCGATTAATTGTGGAAATTCAATCCCAATTCAAACCTGCTATGTAAACAAGGCGTGTGTGCTCCTTTTTTGTTACTTACCTGGGACACTGAATTTGCATAGGGAGTAAGATCAGCCACGACAGAAAAGTCAAAGAGCAGCCGGTGATACAGCTACACGAAGCTGCGCCCATATAATGAGCTTTGCTCAATGGTCATAATTAACTGTAATCCTTGATAGTGCTGCTTTGGTTCGGAAGGCATTAACTGTAACCATATAATCAGCTGTCGATGTCACCTTGGGTTGGTGCCCTCGCACTACCTGGTAATGGTAAAATAAAGATGTCAGGATGTTCGTACAGTTTGCAGTCATGAACAGACCTTTATTAGCTATTTGGGGTTCTTATCCATAGATAAGCGACAATAATTCACAATTTCAGCAAACGGTGTTCGACAATTATGTGATGTAAAAGTATGTGACTGCATGACCTGAATACATTTGTCTACCAAAAGCTGCACACAAGGTTCTGATATTGCTACGTAGACTTCTAAACATCCTGGTATAGCCGTATAAGCGGTTTTGAAGATACCCGAAAAGCTTTTTGCGGGTGCGTCCTCCCGCACTGGCAAAGGTAGTGTATTTATGTGTAGGGGGTGTGTCGCCTGAACTGTTTTTCTTATGCTTAGTGAAATTATCGTGCAGATCACTTTAAAAAAAACCCTGTGGTCGAAACCAAATCGAAATCAAACAATAAACAAAATATGCGACAGGCCGATAAAGAAACAAATTGCCGGGCGCCCGGCGTTGGAGTCTCCAGTGATGGCGCTCCGTTGCGATTGGCATCTAACACCACGCATCGGCCGCCGTCGGAGCGCCGCCGCGGCGCTGTGACGAAAAAAGGCGGCAGTCGGTGCTCTGGATGGATTCTGGTAATTAAAAAACAGATCAGGGGAGCTGGGATATATCTGATTGTAAAGATTAAACTTCACTGAAGGACTGATCGGTCCACTTTCCTTTGTCTGTGCTCCACCTTTCACTGTGGTATGAATCATCATTCGAATAAATTGTTTTTTTGGTTAAAACGCAATTTATGCTAAATAAGGGCTTTTGGTTCCTTCTGAACTAAAAACAAACCGACTGCCCACGAGAATTGACGTTCTGAATTACTTGAGTAAAGTGAATAGAGACTCATGCGTTGCGAACAAAAGGTTGAAAGAGAGGCTAGCACTCCATATAAAGTTTGTCGCGGAAAGTGTGATGAAAATGTGGTGCTGCGAAGGAATACCAATTGTTGGGAGGGCCTGAGTCGAACATATGGTTCGAGAATGCCGCGATCGCTACTTGCGATACATGAAAACAGCTGGAAAGAAGTCGGCATCACCAGGTGTACGTCAGTCCGGTGACGAGTGGTTTGGAAAATTGTTTGATATAGCCCGCTGCAAATGTGCTGATATCGATAGCTGCAAATGTGCGATGGCCCACAGAGTGCCACGAACGGAGTTTCCCCTTTGTCCAAGACCAGAGAGGACCTCGCCAAATGCAAATCGGCACCGCAGATATCCGTGAAACCACTCGTCGACGCGCCATGGACGAAAGGAGGCGTCTGACCGCCGAGAGAGTCACATCACCACAACCGGGACCTTCTGGAATGGCCCAGCTAGATTCTAATTCAGACCAAGATTCCGCCACAGATTCATCATCGCTCACATCTGTAGTCAACGAGGCAGAGTATATGGTGAACAGTAACACAGACGAACTGCTAAATACGGCTCTAGCAGCAGATCGGTACGGAGTGTCTAATCGTGCGTGTGCTGCGATCATAAACGGTTTCCAAGTGGACATTGGTCGGATCACTTCTGACGATATGGACTGCATAGTGGATAGCAAAAAAGTATGGCGAGCAAGGGATCGGATTAGAAGAGAGGTAGTAGCCCAGAGCCATGAGGATCATGCAGGTCGTGTATCTGGTCTCTACTTCGACGGTAGAAAAGACGACACGCTTATGACAGCCAGTTCAAAGAAGACGGAAGAGCACATTGTGGTTGTATCCGAGCCAGACAGTGCATATTTAGGACATTTTACCCCACAGACTGGGAAAGCGGAGGACATTTTTCAGGACCTGAACGCCGTGGCATATGAGTTGGCTGGTGGCTGACTCTGGCGGCGCGAATTCTCCGGCTCTACATATCAACCGAACAGCCATCAGACAGTCTGAGAATGCTAGCGGAGTTCATCGTGTGCCACTATACTCCCATGTGGTTCTGCATCAAGAAGAACTGGAAATGTTCTGACGGTCCTGGCAATGCGCTGCACAGCGTGCAACTTCTCAAAGGTTTGCGACCTGAGATAGCGGCCATGGTGCAGCCGGTAATACAGCGCAACAGCTACTGGTGTCACCCTGAGGCAGTACTGCTAGCAATGGCAGCGGGCCAAGATCAAGCCACACGGGAAAGGGCGGTCACTCAAATCCAGCAGTGTCGCAGAACTCAAGTCGATAGTGATACTGACGAAGTGCGGAAGTTCAAGCTTCCAAAAGTGAATATGGGGGCAAACAGCATCATTGAGCTGATTGATTGGTGTAATGAGGCGATAACCGAGCCGCCCTTGACGCAACAACTGTCCGATGATGACTTACTAGACATCATCGCGAGTCCTCTCGAAGTACCGTCATACCCCGTGCACAGTCAGACGGCGGAGCGGATGGCGAAAGTGGTGACCGAGGCGTCTTTGAAGGTAATTGGTGAAGAGGCCCGCCACGGTTACATTGTGGCGAAGTTGAAACACAGGTCAGCAATGCCAGTGCTCAGCAGCAAAAAGGATTTAATGTCGGGTTTTTTGTCGAGCATGTAGACAAGTAGTACAGTTATAAAATGATAGTTCGTACAAAAGGTGACGTCGCTGTATGCCCGTCTCCTTCGGTTGTAGTGGAACGGAGCATGATGCCGATTTCGCCTGGTCTATTTGTCATAACAATAAGATATCAAGTGTCTCAGAATGATTTAATTGGTTTATGTGTAGATGTGATAAGCTGGAGCGATATTACAAAATGGAACCCGCAGCAATTGAGATGCATCATGCCTTGGGAAACTGTCGTGCAATATATCCGCTCGCTGCCTCCAATTCAATTGCGTTGCGCGTAGTGCAAATTTTAGATGCGATGTGTGCAAAATAAAGGTATTTCTGGCCCAATGCACTCTGAAGCATCGACCAATCACTCATTGGGCGTGTTTATTACAATTTTTCTGAGACATTTCTTTAGCCCGTACCCTTCCCTCAGAGAGCCTACGCACAATCGGAATCCAAAGTACCTTCGATAAATGTGTCCAAACACAAACAGTTCAAGAGCACACATTTATTATACAAGCCTAGAGAATGTAATTGTAGTGTTGCGTGGGTCTCTCAAAAATGATACGGTTGGCTTCTAATAAGTGGTAATTGGAGACTCGTTTGCATTAAACTCACTAGGATGACAGCTTCCTAGCTTCTGGGAAGGAAAGTTCGTAGCCGCTTGTGGATGTCCGTACACCTGCTTGACAAATGACTGAACATGCACAGTTGTGCTTTTGGTTGGTTCAAATTGTATAAGCCGCCTTGGCCTTTTTTTATATAACATCATCCAAGCCTGTTCAAACGTAAACACGTATTTGACCAGCACAACAGTTAGTTCTGCGTGTTGTGCCAGCCGTTAGTGCTGCATATTGTACCAACGCACTAGCTCTGGCTGCATTTAACAGTTTCGCAGGTATTGTAGTGCCACAGCCACTGCACATGGAGGGCATGTATTGTTAAATAAATAAATAAATAAATAGTGTGCTTCAAAATAAATAAATAAATAGTGTGCTTCAATCCAAGATGTTCTTTTTTCAGTGACGTCCCTGGCGTAGCAATGACTTGAATACAGTAACTGCGATAACGGCGTTGTTATCAGGCGACAACCTGAAGTTTGTCTAGATATGGCTAGCTGGAAATTGGAAAACGCATCACGACGGATTTGGGATAGTGAGCGAGAGGGTTTCAGATGGCGTTTGCATGCAGCTATACGGGTAGGTACAAGACAGGTGCAATACCGCGGTCGGATTTAGGAAATCTCGTAGTTATGAAATTTCTTAAATCGATCGCCCCGTTTAATGGGCCACATGTAGCTGTGTGTGTGTGTGTGTGTGTGAGTTTTGCCAGAGTTATGTAGCTACCCGCAACGTTCGTTTATGCGATAAGTTATACCCGCTGTTTTTCGTAAGCGACAAATATCAGCATGTGTTGACCCCCGCTTCATGTCTCACGTTCTGGGGGCCATAGTCATCGGGTGGGAATCAAACTCCAATCTGCTATGTGTGAGTCAGGATACTGATTGCTGAGCCATGTCATCTCTTATAACATTTATAGTTCCCTGCGATGTTAATCATTCCTCAACTCATTATTATGTTAGTTTTCATGTTGTTAGCTTTTGCGTGTAAAGCCAGTGTTGATATCAAGGTGGAACACAACAGTGTGTGACAGTCTTCCACCAGTTTATTTAATTGATGTGAAGTAGATGTCGTTTTTCCAATTTCAAACGTGTAGTTCCAGATTTATTTATTTATTGACTTACTTGAAATTATCTAAGACATCCATGCAGGTAGTAGCTATCCCCCCCCCCCCCCCCAACGCCATGGGACAAAAGGATGGTGAAGGCAGAGCACACATGAAGCAACAAAAAAAAAAACAAAAAAACAGTGGTTTAATATGTTGTTTAGTGCTTCCGCATATTCGTGCATGGGTAACACATGCCCATGAAAACCATAGTACCTCAACAGGGCTTGATCTGCCAAATTGGGACAGGATCCTATCTCCAGTGTTTTAGCATTTCCCATTACACTAGAGGTGTCGTTTTATGGCAATGGTCGGACCGGGACAAGTTCATGTCCAGAAAAAAAACCAGGAGGCTCAAACAAACCTATTGAGTGGGGTTGCAGTTCGAATCAACATTGGGTGGGCATAATTTAACACTGGAGTGGCCTAGTTCAGCATCCGATGGGTATCTCCCATAGAAAAGTATATATAACGGCGCCAATGTGCTACACCTTTGACCTTGCGTAGAGAGAAACAAACCAATCTCTTCCATGCAGATCTCGCTAATTTTTTGGTCGTTGCAGAGGCGCAGCCTCGGGACAGTATTAATTTTCTATTAAGTAACGAGCCGTTTTCTTTTGATGAAAACCACGTATGGGGCATTCCACGACAAATCGACATGTGACCGCACCCTCACACCTCAGATTTTGATGAAAATGGTTCTATAGGGTTATCAGCATCGCTGAACACGCCTGTGCCATTTTGAAGTCTCTTAGGTTTACCGTTTTCTAGTTATGAACTATATAATTTTTACATTTGCACTGACATGACTATCTTTGGTGCTAATTTTCTCTGAGTCATTTTCAGTAACTGAACACATTTATACGTCAAAAGAAGACAAAACATTGAAGAATATGAGTAGCCACCATTTAAACTTTCATTACGTAATTTTGCCGACTCTAGCCAAATAAATTGAAAAAATAAAAACATTTTCCCCTCCGATATCGTATTTTTCTCACTTTCATATGAAAGAGCGTAGTTTTACCCTAGAAACATAAATAAAAAAGTGGTTATCGACTTGGAAGACGAATCAAATGGGTGAATGCGGGCGCTGCGCTCACCGGGCCGGCGCGCGCGCTGCCGCTGCCTCGCGATACGCCTGCCGGGGGGGGGGGGAAGGGGGAACCGACCGTGGGATGTCAAGAATATGTCCTGGAAAAAGACTATGTACGGTAAGAGAGAGAATGGGGTTAAAGTAAAGAAGCAGAAACGTTTGATTTTAGGTAATTTGCAGGAAATTTACCAACTTTATAAAGAGAACGGTACAACCCGCGCATTGGGTTTCTAAGTTCGCCAGCCTCCGCCCCAAACACGTCCTGTTGGGAAGCAACGGCACTCATACGGTTTGTGTAGTTGCTATCACCAGAACGTTAAGCTAATGTTAGCGTCTCTGGGCTAAAAGACAACCTACAAGGACCTGTTGAAGCACGCGGTTTGTGATGTCGGGAGGAGCCTGTATGCTGCAAAGTGTGAAACTGTCCAGGTCAGGACGGTGTTGGATCATATTTGATCGACACTTTAAATGCGCAGGCAGGGGAAATCTCAGACTTGGTGGACGAGTCAGATTTAGTCAGTGGCTAAGCACGGATCGTTGCACTTGACCGAAATTGTTCTTCCATGGACGAGTTTCTTGACAAACTGTCTGACGCCATGGACACTACTCGGCATCATTTCACGAGTCAGCATCAAAGCAAATATTTCGACGATCTAAAAAGCAGCTACCTGAGCATGAGCACTGATCATATTAATTTTTCGAAAACTACACTTTTGTAGTTCAAGACGAAATTCAGTCATATCACTGGAACGCACCACGTGTACCGTTCATCCGTTTGTTGTTTATTGGCGAGGGCTGGAAGATTGAATGCCACGTTTGCGTGTTACAAACGAACTGAAGCAGACACCGTCGCTGCACACATCTTGCAGCACATTGTACCGAAGTGAAAGGCATAGTCCCGAACTTGAAAAAGATTCATTATTTTCGGATGGGTCAGCTGCACAGTACAAGAATAAGTTTAATCGTGAATGTGAGTTTTCATGATGAGGATTTCGGAGTCCAGTGCGATTGGAATTTTTGCAACGATGCATGGAAATAATTCGTGCGACGGTGTTGGGGGACACTGAAAGGGTTGCAGCTAGCGCCAGTCTTTCGCGGACACACTCGGACCACATTCTTACTGCGGAAAAGCTATGTAAAGTGCTACAGGACAAGGGTAATTTGCATACCGAGTGCTACTTTGTAGCGAAGAAGAGGTTAGTCGTACACGGCATGAGCTTGGCGATAGACTGTCAATGGCAAAAACTGTCAAAGGGACTCTAAAAAACACAGGGTAACTCCAGTGAAGGCAAACATTGTCGTTGTGCGAGAACTTGCCAGAGTGAAGGAGTGATGGTGGCCTGATTTGCTACAGGATTTAGGTTGAATGGTTAGCGTGACCTACATCGGCAGCTGATTTCCGTTTGTTTATGTGCGAATACAATGTGAGTGAGCTAATGTTAAGTTAGCATTTGTACCTCTGATAAGGCTCATTGTACCATCTCGTTAGCATTCGCAAAGTACATGTACTTCCGGCTTGTTATTTGTGTGAATAATAAATGAAGTGCTAAAACGTCCTGCCTGGTGTTTATAAAAATCTGCAGTATCCTCTCAATCCCACGGGGCCGCGGACGACAGCCGCCAGCACCCCTATCCCCCGTTGGCAGCAGCTGGCCGCGGCCGTTGCTGAACGACGCCGTATTAGGTAAAAGAAGCCGGGCGGTTGGTGTTTGAAATTATGTTTAAAATATTTATAAGCCGATAACCACTTTTTCATTGATGAAATATAGGTAATAATCAACGCTCTTTCATCAAAAAATATCAAAAATCACAATTTCGAAGGGAAAATTGCTCAAGAGAACTTGGCATTTTTTAAGTGTTATATTTGATATATATTTAATTGCTATGGTTTCGATAGTGATAAACGTTCATTCAGCATGGGATTGCAATCATTTTGATGTACAAACTCACCTACTTATCATTCAATGTAGCAGGGATAAATCCTGCCAAAGCACCATGTATGCACCGAATGTAAAATGTCGCAGGCTGTAGCTCGAAAACCGGAAGTCGGAGAGGCCTGAAATGTCACAGGCGTGTTTAGGGCTGCTGATAACCCTATAGACTCATTTCATCAAAATCTGAGATGTGGGGGTGCAAAATCGAAATTTTATTTGTCGATCTGTCGTCGAACGCCCCGTATACGCATCTTGATCACAAAGCTCCTCCAGTATATGGCCTTGGAATTGCCTACTGAAAATCCATGCACAAACTCTGATGATTGACATGTCTGACTCGCAAGCGGAAGACAGAACCTGGTCAAGCACTCTGATCGGAAGGACACTGATCAATTGACGGCTGACAAACACCTTGTATGTTAATACGGCGGCGATGCTAATGAGCTAAAGATGGCATTTTGGATTAGTAAATGTTGGTAGAGGAAGCCGCTCGAAGGATATTTGGACCACATTTCAACTACCTGCAAGATTGTCCCGGCTGCGTTTTGTCTGGAACTGTATTGGACGACTAACCACCTAGAAACATATAGTATTCCCACATGGGAGTCGGATGGTTTTCACTTTTTAATTTGTTGAGAAAATTAAATCTCTTAAATCTCTAAAAGTCTTACCAAGCGTGCCACACTTTCTCGGCCTAACGTGGCCTGATCCTCTCCCATTTCTTCTGACTTCTCTAAGTCGGACCTCTGGCCTCTGATGACATTCCTTGTCACTTCGCTATGACCGCTCGCCTGCCTGCGCCTGAGTCATGTTGTTTCAGGTGCGCTATGACAGCCGCGTGCAGTATCTGTCGGCGGTGTGCATGGGCTGCGACCTGACCTGACCTGCGACCTGACCGTCACGTTGTTTCAGGTGCGCTATGACAGCCGCGTGCAGTACCTGTCGGCGGTGTGCATGGGCTGCGACCTGACCTGACCTGACCTGCGACCTGACCGTCATGTTGTTTCAGGTGCGCTATGACAGCCGCGTGCAGTACCTGTCGGCGGTGTGCATGGGCTGCGACCTGACCTGACCTGACCTGACCTGCGACCTGACCGTCATGTTGTTTCAGGTGCGCTATGACAGCCGCGTGCAGTACCTGTCGGCGGTGTGCATGGGCTGCGACCTGACCTGACCTGCGACCTGACAGTCACGTTGTTTCAGGTGCGCTATGACAGCCGCGTGCAGTACCTGTCGGCGGTGTGCATGGGCTGCGACCTGACCTGACCTGCGACCTGACAGTCACGTTGTTTCAGGTGCGCTATGACAGCCGCGTGCAGTACCTGCCGGCGGTGTGCATGGGCTGCGACCTGACCTGACCTGCGACCTGACCGTCATGTTGTTTCAGGTGCGCTATGACAGCCGCGTGCAGTACCTGTCGGCGGTGTGCATGGGCTGCCTGGAGGGCTGCCTGCCTGGAGGCCTGCGACCTGACAGTCACGTTGTTTCAGGTGCGCTACGACAGCCGCGTGCAGTACCTGTCGGCGGTGTGCATGGGCTGCGACCTGACCGTCACGTTGTTTTAGGTGCGCTATGACAGCCGCGTGCAGTACCTGTCGGCGGTGTGCATGGGCTGCCTGGAGGGCTGCCTGCCTGGACACAGTCACGTTGTTCAGGTGCGCATGACAGCCGCGTGCAGTACCTGTCGGCGGTGTGCATGGGCTGCCTGGAGGGCTGCGACCTGACCGTCACGTTGTTTCAGGTGCGCTATGACAGCCGCGTGCAGTACCTGTCGGCGGTGTGCATGGGTTGCGACCTGACCTGACCTGCGACCTGACAGTCATGTTGTTTCAGGTGCGCTATGACAGCCGCGTGCAGTACCTGTCGGCGGTGTGCATGTGCTGCCTGGAGGGCTGCCTGCCTGGAGGCCTGCGACCTGACAGTCACGTTGTTTCAGGTGCGCTACGACAGCCGCGTGCAGTACCTGTCGGCGGTGTGCATGGGCTGCCTGGAGGGCTGGACAATGCAGCTGCGCTGTCGCTGCTGCGCCAAGCCGTGGGACGGCTCCCACCTGATCCTCGGTACCATGTACACGTTCGACATATTTGCTGCCCAGCCCTGCTGCTCCGAGAGACTCAAGGTGAGCGACCCCGCCTCTCCTCCAGTGCTCAGCCTTCAAGGGCGCTAGCTTTGGCTGTTGACGTCCATGGCGAGCACTCGGACCCGGCTGTGCGTGCAGTCTCCCACGTCCCGCTGTTCATTCCCTGTCATCTCTCCCGCCTATATCCTTCATCCATCCCTGCAATTACAACTCCAAGCAGTGTCGCAAGCAGGAAGCAGACAAACTTACCCCGGTTTTCCTGTCCGCTCAGGTCCCTCGCCTGTCCCCATGGGTTGAGTCCAAGAGGTTGAGGTTCTCCGCCGCAAGATGCCAGTTATGACGGGGACCAGCATGCCTATATGGTCCCGTTGCGTGTATTATTTGGCGACGGTTCGGAAGGTGTGGCATTCGGTACCATCTTCACTTTCCCACAAGTAAACTTTGTCGTGATATACCATCCTCCTTCAGAACCAATATCTTACCAAAATAAAACTGGGACAACTTCTTAGATTCTTTGTAACCATTGCTCTGGACAGAAGATCGCCTTTCAGAACATTTCACACATACATAGATACATACACACAGATCGGTGCATTGGTCAGTATGCGGTGCCTGCGTGTGCGGGCTGGACGGGCCGGTCCGGGACCCATGCCGACTGGTGTCCGCGTGACATGGTCAGTAGGGCACAGTGTCCTTGAGAAATTTTGGATTCGAGATTCGGCCCTATGATTTTGAGATGTAATCGGGTGTGCTGATTTCAAAAATTCGAAAGCTGTTTTTGGATCAAAGCATTTTCTGGTCCGCAAATTTACACTTATGCAGGCATGTTTCCTAAATTTATGCTAAATATGGGACTATGGACACAAAGACATGTCTGAAAGTTGTGTGACTGTTATATTCGTGATGTCACACCAAAATACCTATGGTTACCACTTTTCAGCGCGCTAAAGCGTATATTGGATATATTTCTGACGATTTCTCTGGTCCGTCCGACACATCTCTCACTAACGCCATCTATAGGTGTTTTCTTTTTCTTTCATTAACTCGGAAAATTGACTCATTGAACTAGACTTATATCAAAAGCCGGTCCAGTATACATATAAAATTTACACTAACGAACTGAAAACTGATGGCTAAGTTCCCTCAGGGGCGGATCCAGGGGGGAGGCAATAGTAGGTATGTTGAAAAAGGCAAAGGCAGGTTCGTATACAAAATACAAAAAGTGAACACGTTTCTTGAAAACTTCAAATAACATAAAACAAGCTTTGAAGTATCATAGTAATCGTTTGTAATGTAGGAAAACATTGCATAACACACAGGACTACCGTTTAGTGATCGGCTGAGGGAAATAATAGAAATACACACAGGAGAACTGCCACTCAGACACATTATCACTTCTCTGGACGGCCCAACAAACGCAAGGGACGGATTGCAAGGCCCTGTTGGAAAGATGCATTCGAAGGTTGAAGACATGAGGTATGATCCAGCGTTTGAACGGCTAGCTGAAGGCGAGGAATATGTGGAGATCCCAGAAGATATACTTGACAGCATGTCAACGGACCAGAAGGTCTCTTACGAACTGTGTCGGGCGGTGAAAGCTGGAAGTCTGCCTGCAAGTATGTAAGAAATGAAGCCTGGCAAGCTGAACCACGCGCGCTGGTTGACAACAGGTGAGAGGATAGTGAACTTGTGGACCAGGCAGCACGGGCTCACCACTCAAACAAGAGAATCCTGAGACGGCTGGCAGAGTTCTGCGTCAACGTATATTTCAAGTGCTACTTTGAGATTAAGACGAAGCCCAAAATCGTGGACGCACCCAAACACATAATAACCCATCTCCGGATCCTTCGTACGCAACCAGAAGAGGTTCAGGCGGCGGTTACCCACTGTGTTCGGTCTTCCGCCTGGTACGCCCATCCTGCGAGCCTCCTGCTGTCCCTTCTCGCCAGCGAACAACCTAAAGATAGGAAGTTTGCCATCGAAAAGATCATCGGTGTGAGAGGAGGAGCAGAGTACGGGGACAAGTCGCCAAGGATGATAAAGCACCCCAAGATCAACATGTCCACCTCATCACTTATACAACTAATCGACTGGGACGACACAGAGATCACGGAACCTGTGTTTACGTGTGGAATCGCCGCAACAGAACTCAGGAGGATCATATCCATGCCGCCGGATGTCCCTCCGTTCCCTGCGAATGCCCAGTCGACGGAGCGGGCGGTCCAGCACGTCACGACAGCCGCTGGAAAGGTCAGGAGGCCCGAGATGGCTCTGTCCGCGTCAGCGCCCACCACAGAAAACAGTTGCCAGTGTTCCTCTCTAAG
The DNA here is from genome assembly GCA_034440575.1 of Imbricaverruca yamaguchii. Lineage (NCBI taxonomy): Eukaryota > Metazoa > Arthropoda > Thecostraca > Neoverrucidae > Imbricaverruca > Imbricaverruca yamaguchii. The sequence goes on along the minus strand of JAOTOL010000772.1, from coordinate 108,128 downwards.
AAGGATATAATGGAAGCTATGAAGTAGGCCAATGACGGGGAGTAGTAAAAAGGCCACACAAAACTGTACTTTATGCATTCTGTCCTTCAGATATATATTATTTCTCTCAGCCGATCACTAAACGGTAGTCCTGTGTGTTATGCAATGTTTTCCTACATTACAAACGATTACTATGATACTTCAAAGCTTGTTTTATGTTATTTGAAGTTTTCAAGAAACGTGTTCACTTTTTGTATTTTGTATACGAACCTGCCTTTGCCTTTTTCAACATACCTACTATTGCCTCGCCCCTGGATCCGCCCCTGAGGGAACTTAGGCATCAGTTTTCAGTTCGTTAGTGTAAATTTTAGATGTATACTGGACAGGCTTTTGATATATGTCTAGTTCAATGAGTCAATTTTCCGAGTTAATGAAAAAAACACCTATAGATGGCGTTAGTGAGAGATGTGTCGGACGGACCAGAGAAACCGTCAGAAATATATCCAATATACGATTTAGCGCGCTGAAAAGTGGTAACCACAGGTATTTTGGTGTGAACATCACGAATATAACAGTCACACAACTTTCAGACATGTCTTTGTGTCCATAGTCCCATATTTAGCATAAAGTTGGGAAACATGCCTGCAGAAGTGTAAATTTGCGGACCAGAAAATGCTTTGATCCAATAACAGCTTTCGAATTTGAAATTAGCACACCCGATTACATCTCAAAATCATAGGGCCGAATCTCGAATCCAAAATTTATCAAGGACGCTGTGCCCTAATGGTCAGCCCATGTCTAATCCGCCGACTGGTGCAATTAACGTACGCCACTGGCTTATTTCGTAGTGGTGGGTCATGTGCGGTATGTAATGACGCCCGTTTGTCGTCGGGAACGCTTGGAAATATTTTCCTCATGCGGATGGAGTTTTTTTTAATCTCCTCCACTCCCAGCAGCGCGGCTGCTTCGCATCCGTACTAAGACCGGCACGGCAGGATGTGTGCCAGCGTGATGCGCCTGCCCTCGCCCTGCGACCGGCCCTGCGGCAGTGGTCGGTGGAGGTCGCTGCATTGCCAGCTATCGAACCGTGGGCGTTCTGGGGGGGCGGGGCGGGCCAGCTTGCGTCATGGGTCGAGTCGCGGCGACGGCGCGGCGGCGGGCCAACGAACGGAAAGTAGGTCGTGCGCGCCTTTTTTTATCCCACTGCATTTGGCGCGCTGTGAACGCGCGGCCCAAGGCCGCGCCGAAAGTGGCGTGGCGGCGGGAGAGAGCGGCCGACCGGCCTGTACTGTGTTGCGCAGTCATGCCTCAGGGCAGCCACGCAGATGTCGATGCTCCGTTAAGTGGTAGTCCAGACTATGCAGCATTGCTCAGATGCACGTGGGGCGCCATAGCATGGTGCACACCGGGCGACGCACTTGGACGATACTAGCGTGCACATCGTGCCGCCACGTGCGTGCGAAAATCCCCTGTAGAACTCCACGATCGACTGCCTATGCTGTGCCTGTTCGGGTGGTTCACCCCGCGTGTCGCAACCTCGCTCGAATGATTCATGCCCCCCTCACTGGTGCGGTGAAATGCGTTCCTGCTGGCGCGGCCCGCTGCACAATACGGAGGGCATGCCCGGCACGATTTCGCAGCGCTGCGTCGCGCGGTGGAGGCGTGTTGATTGAGTAGTTGATCACCAACTTACTATAACCTGGGCAGCCATGGTTGTGCGACTAAAACTTCCAGTCATGGCGGTCACTTGATTAAAATCTCGACCAGAGTTTGACTTATTTTATGTCCTAGGTGCGAAGAGGGTAGTGTATAAATAATTTAAGAAGATAGTACTTATGCATTGAATTTGTAGAGGGGTATGTTTTGCGGTACTGCAATCTGAAAGTACAATTGATAATACATTATGCATTGAATTTGGTGTACAGGGAATTATTTTCGTAGTACTGAAGTCCTTGAGTATGATTTTCAATGTTCCTTCCGTGGGCACCCCCACGGATTTGAGATAGAGGCATTAATAGCAGGTGATTTCTTCATGCAGCGCAATAGACGCGATGTTGAATTTCACGAAGTTCTCGGAGACGTCTTCCCCGTACCTCGCCATGCCAGTGTCTACGGTTGTTTCCCAGACCACGCACTGGTGCAGGGGCGGCAGATTAGGGGGATCAGAGGGTCAGTTGATGCCCTGGAAAAATTATGGATGGTCAGGACTATCTTTTTGACTCTCCATTTCTGTGTTGACCCATTAGAGGGGCAAGAGAGACATGCGAGCTTCCGTGGAAGTGATTTTCACGACAAAACACTATGTTTTCTTCACATGAAACAATTAAATGAAGCATGTTATGAGTGGTTAATTATCTACCAGAAAGTATGTACCCGGATAAAAATACCCTGCATATGCTTTCAATCTCAGTGAAGTATTGTTGCATTAAGCGGTGCGATAAATCAAATGTTGCATGTCTTCCTTGTACTTACTTGTACTTACTTGTACTTACTTGTACTTAACCCGTCCCGTCTCGGGGGGTCTTCAACCGCCCCCCCTCAGGTTTTTTTTTGCGGATAGCGGACGAACGGCGCACGGCAGCGTGCCCAAATTTGGCATACCTTTTCTCACATCAGTTTGACATGTTGATTAAAAAAATTTAGGTCAGTTCATCTAGGGTCACCGAGTTAGTCAAGGTCAAGTGAGGTCACCTCCAAAAAAAGTTCAATCAGTCACGCTTTAACGGATACAGATATTTTAATGAAACTTTCAGCGTTTGCTTATCTTTACGGATGCAATACAACGTACGAGCTGAATTTTTCTTTCTTTTTTCGTTTTTCGTTTTTGACTACATATAAAATTTGCGTGTTTGCCATATTGCAGTTCAAATACAGGATTCCGGCTAAAGTAAGCATTTTTTAGTGGGGCAAGTTGACTTCCAACAACGTTTCTCGGTCTGCTCTATCCATTGGAAAAGGAAAATTAAAGAAAACTTGTAAACTCAAAATATTTAGAAAAAAAAATATTTTTTTTTTTTTGGGGGGGGGGGAAATGTAGCCCTGGTCGATTTCCCTGTCATTTTCTCATTCCAAACACATTTTGTTTTTCATATATCCTCAAAATGAACTCCCAGAGTAAAAAAACATAATGTAAGCCGTGAAAAGTCGTGAAAATCTAGTCCCCTGGTGACGTCACTTTTGGGGGATTTTTTTTTTTTGGATGGGTGGACCCGGACCCTACTTGTCGAGCGCTTTCCTATGACACCTCTTTCGTTTCGTGCGATGCTTAGTTTTGATTTTAGAGGGGGGTTCTTCAAGTGCCCCCCCCCCCCCGAGACGGGGTGTGAGGATTTGACCGGAAAGACGGCGCGGGTTAAAATAAGAGTAAAAACCATACATAAGGGCATTGTATAAAACAACGAGGAAGGCGAGATAAACAACGCACCCAACTCCCGGTATATGTTGTCAACCCCCCAAAAAAAAAAAAAACACGTTGCACGCTTTGCTACCACAAAACAATAGATGAGTGCTTCCTACCTATGTAGTTCGGGTGGAAAAACCGTATCATGTTGAAGGGGCAATTTCCCCTCAACTTGCAGAGTCCTGCAGACGTGAGTATTGCTCCCATTCAACACTAACCATTGCTGGTGAATGTTCAGAAGATCTACGAATAATCACCGTGTTCAGAAGATTTACTTACAAATGAATGTATGGAGAATCTACTTAGAGATTGAAATGTTCAAGATCTACCTACGCAACATAACGTAACCAACCGAACCTAACCTCTTACCACTTGAGCACCTGGTAGATCTGGCTACATTTAAAGCTGAAAGTGTATCTTGTGGGCATTTGCATTGGCAAGCAGATCGTGTGAAAATTTTCAGCTCTTAGTAGATCTTGTGAATACATTCATTTTAGAGTAGATCTTGTGAAAATAGATCTTCTGAATTTAGATATTATGAATAGATCTGATAAAGGTAGATTTCGTGAAATTCTCCCATATAACGCTGCCCCATCGCCGCAGGGCTCTACTTTCGGTTATGTATATTGAGGGTATAGGCAAATGTGTTATTATTGCATCGGTCATCAGCGCGCTACCGGGTATTCTGAATGGCGGCAATAAATTGGTTTATTTTGATGCGTTCCTTGGATTATATCAAGAGATGGGAATATCTAATTCCATTGGAGCAAGGATTAAGTGGTGTGTGTGTGTGTGTGCATTAGTGGTGGTGGTCACGCTCTCGTAGGCGTGTATGTAGCAGAGTCGACTGCCCTGTCCGCACATGCTGCCGGCTGCGTGTGATAGCAGTCGAGGAATGGTCACAAGCTCGCCCTCCGTTCGCCTCGCTCGGTTTTCGCCGTCGTGCGCCTGTTCGACATCTCGGCCGAGGCGGCTGGCTGCCCGCCCGCTCCCAGTAGTTGGTCCTCAGCGTACCCCATCCCGCCGGTATGACTCGATCCTCTCTGGGGCCACCCTGTCCTCACTCCCAAGCCCGACCGTGATCATAGAGCCCCCCCCATACCCGAAAACGGAATCGGCATTCTCTTGGAAGTCCGATGCCTCTGCAACACCCCCGGGAGGATGTGGCACATCTTACTGTCCTTACTCTCTACCCCCTCGCCCACGCTATCTTTATATTTTGTCACCAACCTCTTCGGTTTTCAACATCCCTGTCTGGTGCCGGTCAGTCTCAGCACCCACCACCAATCATGGGGCTCCCACACAACATTAAAGCACTCCTCAGTACTCACAACATAGTCGTTTTAAATGGCCAGACACCCACAGACACTGTGCCCTACCACCCATCTGTCTTGACTTCTCCCTGGTTTCGGCCGCCATTTTCACCTTCCACCTGCGTGCTTCGTCCGACCTGACCCACTTTTTGGCCATCACTTGGCTGTTCACGTCGTGTTGGAGCGCTCAGCCCGGTGTACCGGTTATCCATTTTACCCCACTGGAACGTCCGCAAAGCGAAGTGGACGGCTACCTCGATACTATTTTGCCGTCAGCTGAACTTCATGTCCCCGCACGCGCCGCTCCCCAGCCGTAAACACGCATCGCTCCCCAGCCGTAAACACGCGCCGTGAAGAACGACGGGCGTCAACGCGCGGTAGCCCCGCGGCGGCGAACTGAGTGGAAATTTCTCTAATTTTACAATGCAAAATCAGACGCTCGCGGTGTCACCGAATGTGGTCGGAAAATTATCCTCCACGGAAAAAAGCTGCACCAGTATTCAAACTCTTCTAATCAATTAACCCACGTCAGCAAAATTCAGAAGCAAATTCGCTCATTTTCCAATGACAGCCCCGAAACGCGAATTCCCCAACTCGCTATCAACCAACGCCACATCACAGAATCCACATCAATCGTGGAGCACTTCGCCACTCGCTACGCGGACGTTTCCTCCAGCATCCAATGCTCACAACGCATCGCCACATACCTTCGCAACACCCTTGCCACTTGTGACTTTACCTCCGCAACCCTAAACCCTACGTCGCTCCTTACGAACTAAATTTATCCCTTTCAAAGGCACCCAACACTGCTGTTGGTCCTGACCAATCGGCATACCCCCTCTTCAAAAGCCTATCTGACTGAGGAATAGACAACCTCCTTTCAGCGCTAAGTCAACTTTGGTACCACGGCACCCCCACCACCCTTTTGACATCGCTTTTTCTCGCTAAAGGCGACACCAAGATCGTATTCCTGTCGCAAAGCCTCGCATACATCGCCATCGCCCCACGCCTCCTGCTAATTGTGCCTCCAAAATCTTCGAGCGCATGGTCAATGGACGAAGCAGTCTACGTCCAAAAACAACGAATTTCTCTAATTTTGAAAGCTGTTTTAGGGACAGGCGCAGTGTCACTGATGAACTCGCTCAAATTGTGGACTCCATACAGGCTTCATGCAAAAAATGCCGCTCCGTTCCAGGTTTTCTTCATGTACATTTCGCATGAAATAAAGTGCCCTTTTAATTAAACTAAACTAATTGGTTCAGAGGCAGAATGACCACCTTTAACACACTTTTTCGCTCACCCCTCCTCCACCGTTCGTTGCGGAAACACCCACTCCCGGCCCCACAATCTAGATCAAGACGTCCCGCAAGGCAGCGTTATATCCCTCACCCCTCCCTTTCATGGGCACCGATGCTTTCAACCAATCTGGCCACTTGGTGCATACAACCTTCGGCAGAAAAAATGAGTTAATGGAGCTCGCCATAAATCGTGTCGATTCCTGGTGTTACCCTTGGGGTCCGTAGATCTTCCCCATGACATGCGTCTCAATGCTTCTATCTGGGCTTGCAGCATGTATTCAACCTTAACCAGCGCTACGCTCTTATGACCCAATTATCCCCCACGGAGCCGCTCACATTTCTTGGAATTGTCAGGCAAAAAGACTGGCCCTTCCCCCATTTACTTCACAGCTTAAACGCCTAGATATCAGGCGCTGCATCTCCGGTTGAGATTGGGGTGCAGACAGTATTCATAAAATATACCTGCCCTGATTTGCCAAATACTGGAATACAATTGGTTTATCTTCGATCATTTATCCACCTCACATCACTTGAACGCATACAAAAACACGCGCTACGTCTCATGACCGGAGTACACCGCAACACACCTCTCACCAGTCTTCTCGTCGAGGCCGCCCTCCCTAGCCTCCAGCGTCGCAGAACACTACAGCTTGTAGGATATCGCTTCATGACTGCAACACTGCACAATCATTTCGCCAATCTGGCCGTATCTAAGCCCCCGTTCGGCGTACGTAGGCAGGCAGGCACATGACATTCATGCTCCCATCCATTGGCTGCTTCAACTGCCACCGACCCGTGGCTCCAGCCCAACCATGCCCACTCCTGCCCTCTGTGTTCAGCGCCCCGCTTTGTGTTGCAACTAAGTGTGCCGTGCCTGAAGACACTGTGGTCTGTGACTGGCTTGTGTGTGGGTGTGTGTGCGCGTGCGTGTTTTGTTGGCTTCAGGCCCGTGGGTCGTTGGTACGTCCGAAAACTGTCAGCTGAACCTTACAGTGGCAGCGAACCTACCGGTGAACATGTAGGTGGCGAACCGATTGTAGGCGGTGGTAGTGGCGATTGTTGGTTTTACGACACGTCGACCGTTGAGTCACGCAGCGTTGCCAATCTCACGCCGATTGGTTGCGGGCGAAGAATAGCGACAGGTGAGACTCGAACCCACAATCTTTGGATTGTGAGACAGGTAACTTACTCCTAGACTACTCGTCCCCGAACCGACTGTAGGCGTCACATTGTGTCCTCTCCTTAGTTCAACGTTGGCCGGGCGGCCATTTACCTCTTGTCTTTCTGTGTGTTGCAGTGCAACGAATGCGAGTGTCCCGTGATCGCCCCCGATCAGCGGCTCAACTTCTTCTCGGACTACAGCCACATGGTCAGCTGCCCGTTCTGCACGGCGCTCGAGAACCACTTCGTGAAGGCGCTTTCGTTCTATCGTCGTGTCGATCCACTGACGTAATGCCGGCCGCCCGGCTAGGTGAATCGAGTGAGAGGACGCGAGTGCGATGAGAGGTAAGAGTCGCGGCCAGAGACCGACCGGCGTCTGCACAACGAACAGGTGTGACAGCAGGAGCTACGCGTCTACACAGTGAACAGGTGCGACAGCAGGAGCTGCCGAGGTGACACACGCAGCAGCAGCAACAGGTGCGACAGCAGGAGCTGCCGAGGTGACACACGCAGCAGCAGCAACAGGTGCGACAGCAGGAGCTGCCGAGGTGTCACACGCAGCAGCAGCAACAGGTGCGATAGCAGGAGCTGGCGAAGTGCCCTACGCAGCAGCAGCCACCAGACCGGCTTTTGGCATGTAGCACGAGTGGCGGCAGCGGTCCGGCCCGACCCGGCCCGGCCGGATATCACGGCGGCGCCTCCAGGCTGGAGGAAGCCCGCGCCAGTCGCCACCTCTAGCCTTAGGCCGCTGCCGCTCGCCGTGTGAACGGGATTGGTGCACTAGTATTTTTTTTCGTTACAAGGAGCCTGCGTTTGCCTAGTCTTGAGTGTTAAGTTATGTATGTTTTGCGTTGGATTTCTGACAGTGAGGAGGCCCGGCTACTGGCCAGTATTTTTGTACATACAAGATTTGAGGTTTGCGTGAGTGCGTGCGTTTGGCTTGTATCTCGCGATAGGAATGAGCACGTATTTTCTCTGAAGCACTTTGTCCAGATGGGGGAGGGGAGGGTGACGGCCGACACAGGTCCCCGAGGACTGGACAGGGTCTGGTGAGGGGGAGGGGCGACTGCCGACGGCCGACACAGTTCCCCCAGGACTGGTCTGGCTGACCGCGCACCGTCCGATCAGCACAAACTCGACCAAAGCGGCGATGTCGGGTCGGATTGGCGGACTGGCTGGACGGTCGAGTCCGCCGGCGATGTCAGGCCGGAGTGCGGCCGCCCGCGGCGTGTGATAGCAGGCGAGGAATGGTCCCAGGCCCGCGCCATGTTTGTATCGCTCGGTTTCCGCCGCCGCGCGCCCGCTCGACAGCTCGACGACTCGACTGCGCCCGAGTTGGCCACGTGGCCAGCACCGAAATGAGGTGACTCAGCCGAGCAGACACGTGACTCCTATCGACGGTCATCTTCCTATCACCTGGCCTCCAACTGCTGCCGACCCGCGGCTCCAGCCCACCCCTGCCCAGTTCAGCGCCCCAACCTGTGTTGCAACTAAGAGTGTCGTGCCAGAAGACACTGCTCTCTGTGCCTAGTCTATATATATATATATGTATGTATGTATGTATGTATGTATGTATGTATGTATGTATGTATGTATGTATGTATGTATGTATGTATGTATGTATGTATGTATGTATGTATGTATGTATGTATGTGTGTATGTATGTATGTATGTATGTGCGTGCGTGCGTGCGTGCGTGCGTGCGTGCGTGCGTGTGTTTTGTGGTCCCCAGGCCTGGTCTGTGGTACGTCCGATAGGTGTCCCGTATATCGCAGTGACGCAGGCGCGTCAAGCGGTCACCGTACCGGCAAGCGTGAAGTCTACGCTTTTTGGGACGATGAGGCATTCAGTACAAACTATTCGGTAAGATGTGGGCGTGGTGCAGCGGGTTCGCCACCGCGCCCGGAGGCTGTGACGCCTGGCTGAGAATGAGGCTGAGGTCAAGTCTCGAGCCACCGACCAGAGCCGGTGGCTGTCCCCGAGTAACTGTCCAACTGTCAGACTCTGAACGAGTGTGTTCGTCCTCGTCAAATGTCGGAGAGCCAGCGTGTCCGTCTGTTCAGCTGAACACGTGTCCAAAGCGTGGCGAGTGCGAGAAATTATTTGACGGCGGTCGAACCGGCGTTCGACCCGCAATCTTACCAGCAGTCCAACCCATGAACCGACCGGCGTTCGTCCGGCGGTCCGACCGAACAGCCGGGGGAACTACGTGTGTGATTGTGTATGTATGTATGTGTAAGTACATGTAAGTATATGTTCATATATGTGGCACATGTGGCACATATATATATATATATATATATATATATATATATATATATATATATATATATATATATATATATATATGTCTGTGTGTTTGTATCAAGTGTATTGTACCTGATAGACTTAAGTCGGCGTCGTTGTATCCCAGCTGTGAGAGAAGCGCTGTGCAACTGCTAACGTACCTGAGATGGGTGGCCGGTGGCCGACCCGACCCGGTAGCGTCTGGTAGACCGGGTCGGGCCGGCCGCCGGGGCGGGCGTGACGCGGTGGCACAGGTGCCGCCGGTGCCGCCCGCACCCTCCATCAACTGAGTGGCAGCGCCGGTGGCCGCGGGTGTATGGCTGCTGCACACAAGGAGTGCCGGCGGCGGACGGGCGCAGCGCCGCGACGCGTCGTCTTTCAGAGTGCATGGGCGCCGCCGCATGGTTTCCGCGCCGCTGCGCCTGTCCGACCACGCACCAGTAGCGACTACTGCACGTGCCCCTTTAACACGCGCGCCGGGGGGCTTCCCATATAACCCGCACCGGGGCAGGGCGGATTCTCCCCTCTCATAAGCCCCCTGCAGCTACTGAAGCTACGAATCCTAAAATTTGGACGGTAGGCTATGGCCGTAGTGAACTCGCTTCGGAGAAAATTACATGACCTTAGGTCAATTATTTCAAGGTCAAATTAGGTCTAGATCGCTCCCGGCGCCAACGAAGTTATGTGACCTTGAATGCTCGGCAGCCGGATGGTGTGCCGGTTGCCCGTCGGTGGACATTGCAGCCCTCTGACCGTATATTTGTCGAACTATTTCAGAAATTGTTTTTGGATAGGACACGTTAATCAATTTTAACAAAATCGCAAGGTTTAATTGCAAGATATCGTCTGAGCCTTTTTACGATATCGTCGAAAAACAATTGTGAGGATTCCGCCCGGCCCCTCCCGTGCGCGTGTCAATGATGGCTTGTTGTGGTAGTGGTGGTTTGAAGGCAGTATTGGCGGTGCATGCGATGAGATATTTTTGTAACAAATGACAGAATAACAGGTACGTTTGAAAATAACTGCCACAGCGCGAACCGCCTGGGCAGGCTAGAATAAAAAAATAAACCCGAAAACATGACACAACTTTCATAACAGCTTCGCCTGAGTATGAGTCTAGTTCATCTAGTTTACATGCAGGGACCGCGCTTTAGTCAGAAATTCTAAACTGTCACTGTCGTTTTTCGCAACCGCAGTGATCTAGTGTTGATTTTTGTATTATCCGGTATGGGTCATGCCATGTATCAATTAACAACAAAAGCGTGAGTGAAGGTGGCCGTCGGCAGAAGCGTCAGATTGCGAACCGTGCGTGCATGTTAGATAGCTATGCAAGCGACTTGTCCCTTGGTGCAACTCCTCTAGTGCTGGGTAAATGGTCGCCAGGTGTTCACACAGTCAAAGGAACAGTTCGTTCGACTGTTCCTTTGACTGGTGTCACCGATCAGCACACTCCTCCGGCGGGCAATGGCGTGTGTGGACCGTGTTGCAGCATAGCCGCCGCGTTCGTCGAAGGGTCCGCGGAAAGACATAGGAGGGCGCGCCGGTCGGCTGGCCAGGATTCTCGTAGTGGACATGTGGCGTATGTGGAGGAGGCGCTCCCGACCGAGCTGTTGGCTGGAGTACAACATCCTGAGGTAGTACAAGCTGTAGATGTGGCGCCTGCCGGCCGGTGCCGCCCAGGGGCGCGGATGTACTTGCAAGCCGACCCCCCTCCCCCCACACACACACCCCTCAGCCTGCCATCCTGCTAATCAGGACGTTATACCGAAATTCCGGACCAACCAGCGCGCCGCGTCGGCAGTGCGGGCGTGACCGGGAGCTGGGTCAGCGGCACGCTGGTTTCGCTGCTTCGGGCCATTGCCGATACGCCCAAGGTGTGTTACGCACAAAATAGTGGGTGTGGTAGGGTTTGGCGGAGATCGCGTGGCGCTGGGTGCAGTCAGTGGTAGCCTAGTTACTGTTGTACAGTGCATTGGTGTTGGGTTGGTCGCTGTAGACTCCTTGCATCGTCCCTCAGTGTGTGTGTGTCGTGTCGTATCGTATCGTATCGTATCGTATCGTATCGTATCGTATCGTATCGTGCTGTTCTCCAGTCCGTCCCAAATGTGCCGATCATTTGGTGAAACCCCAATACCCCATGATGCCCGCTTTGGCTGAATGGAAGGCGCGAGGGGCTGTCTTGCCTGGGCGGGCTCCGACCTGTTCGCTACAGTGGGGCCATCACAACTCCAGCTCCAGCTCCACCTCCCCTCGCGCCAGAGGCGGCACGAGTGGCCGCAGTGGCTGCGGAAGGTGCATCGCCGTCCCGACCAACCGTCAACGGGCACTCCGGGCTAGCTGGTGCTCTGTGTCCACCAGTCTGTCAACGGGCACTCCGGGCCAGCTGGTGCTCTGTGTCCACCAGTCTGTCAACGGGCACTCCGAGCTAGCTAGTGCTCTGTGTCCACCAGTCTGTCAACGGGCACCCGCCAGCTTGGTGCTCTGTGTCCACCAGTCTGTCAACGGGCACTCCGGGCCAGCTGGTGCTCTGTGTCCACCAGTCTGTCAACGGGCACTCCGGGCCAGCTGGTGCTCTGTGTCCACCAGTCTGTCAACGGGCACTCCGGGCCAGCTGGTGCTCTGTGTTCACCAGTCTGTCAACGGGCACTCCGAGCTAGCTAGTGCTCTGTGTCCACCAGTCTGTCAACGGGCACTTCGGGCCAGCTGGTGCTCTGTGTTCACCAGTCTGTCAACGGGCACTCCGGGCCAGCTGGTGCTCTGTGTCCACCAGTCTGTCAACGGGCACCCCGGGCTAGCTGGTGCTCTGTGTCCACCAGTCTGTCAACGGGCACTCCGGGCCAGCTGGTGCTCTGTGTCCACCAGTCTGTCAACGGGCACTCCGGGCTAGCTAGTGCTCTGTGTCCACCAGTCTGGGGTCAACTGTTGTTCTGCGTTCACTGTTTTGTATTAGTGGTCGTACAGTCGTGTCAGTAGTGCAGAACAGTGTAATAGGAACGCCTCTCCATCCATCCCTATTGGAACAGTTGCACTCACCAGCCAGGCGCTATTGGGTTTCTGCTCCCGCGGCCCTTGATCTATCCTTGTCCATTTATTATTATTTGTTTTCCTTGCTTACTGTTTGAAGTTTTCTGAAGTAGTACGGAGGATCAGTGACGAGCAAAACAAGGACACACCAGTGCCGGGGTGGGGGAGGGGGGTTGGCGCTCGCAATATGCGCCACACGGTTGATGAAAGAAATCGTAAGGGGTGGCAGGCGGATGTTAACGGCTTGGTGGGTGGCAGACAAAACAAAATACGTTGGAAGGTCTGGTTGGACTAAAATAAGGAGTGCTATTTGTTTATAATCACGGTAAATCTTAGACGAACCAAATTGTTCCAGCGGAGGGTGCGGTAAAAAATTGAATTCCAATGTGTGGTACAGGCGTTTTATGATTACAGTGTCGATGTGTGAGTGATGATCCAGACGCTTCAGACCCGTGCAAGACTCGATTGGTACTGCCCGTGACATTTTCGTACTATTCGGCGCATATTGTGATAATTTACGTCACAGCAATCTGGATCATTACTGGCGTGCCATCTGCTCATGACTGTGCCCTGAGGCGCGGCGAGGTAACACTGCGCAACCAGTCGGCGGCCAGCCGGCGGCCAGCCAGCGTTTCCATGACAACCTCCGCCAAGGTTATCGATTTCGTTCTGCCACTGTTCGGAACCGTTGTCCTTCGCGCCGGCTGACTGCTCGGGGGGGGGAGGGGTCGCTCTCTGTGTCGGCTCTAACACTGCGGTCGAGCGTACTAAATAGTACCTGACTAACGGCCTGAAGCCTAAGCAATGCTAATTCAGTCCACTAATACTGACTAATCTCTCAAACCACCCGTTTTCAGTCTGCCGGTTACCGGCCACCAGTTCATTGTGACCGTCCAGGTGAAGTGGGTGCGTCGCTTCTCGCCGCAGGCTGGCACCTTCGTGCCCGACGATTTTGTTCTGCACATTTTAACGTCTTTGGCGTGTTCCTTTGTGACTTCAATAATTTTGATCATGAGAATTACAAAATTTAGGTCGTTGACATTCGTGGAATGGAGATGCATTCCTAATGGAAGAAAATTTCCATTTGTATATATTTCCTTTTTATAAATGTCATTTTCCCTGTTTTTGTGATCATTTGTCGTGAAGGCATCTCGGATATAATGCTCCTGATATCTCATGTTATTTTCATACAATTGTTAAACAGTAAAATACACCTCCGGACAGGGCTGCGCGATCAGAAGATAGGGGATGGGCAAGTTTTCCCTTAAGAAATTCCGAAATTTAATATCTGTTTTCGAACATTTTTTTTTTCAGTTACATTGCGTAAAACGAACCTAGAATTATAGATGAGCACGGAATACGAGTTCCGATATACGATGTACATAATGCGCACGCTTCTATGAACAGATTGCATGCTCTACCAGGCTAGCCAGCCAGCTGATAAATTACCTATCATGGCCGATGCGCTCTGAGACCCTAATCCCTCCCTCAGGTTAACCAGCTTGAAAGTGTCCTGAAGTTTTGGTATCAATAGCGACAACGTTCTTCATCCTGTGGCCATTTGTTCTCTGCTAAATCGTTCATCGTCATGATTTTTTTCATCCCACGTGATCAGTTTTACTCTCCGTTAAGCACTTGTCACCTTCACTGTTTTGGTTCACTCCATTGTCATCAAAGTCCAGGTCGCTCTCCTGCCCCTGGTACGACCGCATCAACCACTCTGAGCAGGCCGAGTATGCTTGGAAATCACCAGGTCACTGATCTCTGGCGATGTGCTGATATCTGGGAAGGAAGTTGACTGCGCGGCTGGATCAGTGTTCGCTTCGCAGTAGACTATATTTCCTGCTAGGATGGCCTCGTGCACGCCAGGCACCTCCGAGAGGAGAATCGGAGCCACTATCTTTCCTAGTCCACCACCTTCGTCATAATTGTACATGTTCAATATGCGTACCTTTCTCGCCTTCTTTCTTTCTTTGCCTTCCATTGCACTACTGCAGCATAGCTCATGGTCTCCACACAAATGCTGGCTATTCCTGGTCCCCACTGATACTGAGAAAATCAGCGTGTTTTATTTAGATGCCAGTTCACTGTCCATTGGGCACCATTTTAAAGGACAACAGTGGCTATTATTTCATATCCAAATATCTTTCCAATGTTCATTTCTTTTTCAATAATTGTTGAGGCCACAAGCTGCTTGTAGTGTCTTGCGGTCTTCATCAGCTGTAAATGTCCGTAAAGAAGCTGCGTTTACCAGGTAGCAGTAAAGATTAAGAGCTGTATGTAGCGAATATGCATAAGTTTTTTTTTTTTAGTTCGGGTAGTTGCATTAGAATGTACGACGTAAAGGTCTTACCAAATTTAGGGCACATTGGTTGTTTAGTAACTAATCAGACTGAAAAATAAATGCCTGTAAAATGCTATATTTGTATGTATGTTAGACGTGTCAAGCCTCGCTATCCTGCCACAAAACTTACTATCCCCTCTTGCCTGACGGTCGTCCATAATTATATATTATATTTTGTGTCGGTTTCCATCGTGTTTTCCCTTGATTATATTGATATGATACATCACTTGAGAACAACGCAACACAACAAGATGGCATTTTCATGTAATCCCACTCCAAATAGTGGCATGGAAAAGGTGACAATGACGTAAATCAGCCAGTATTAAAATTGGAAGCACCTAACCCTATGTTTATTTGACTTATTTTTAGCATTTTCATGATCAGAATTGCTGACTCAAGAAGGAAAAACAGGCACGTAGAATATCCAAGACAAATATGTTGTGGGGAGCCTACTGACACTTAGGTGTGTCGAATGGTGCTTCAGCTGCTGCCCGGGCAGCCGCTTCTGCCCGCTGGACACCCCGGCTGCCGCTGGCAGTGGCTCGCTGCCCGCGCCCCAGGGCTCAGCTGCTGCCCGCTGGACACCCCGGCTGCCGCCGGCGGTGGCTCGGCTGCCCAGTGGTCCTCATTCTGCCCGGGCAGCCGCTTCCCCGCTCCGCCGGCAGTGGCTCGGCTGCCCAGTTCAGGTTGCCGGGTCACGGCCATCGCCCAGCCTTTGGGGTGTTGAGTGGGAGTATCGTCCGCGAACGGTAGTTACCAAATCTCACAGTCCGGGTGGTGCGGCTGCGCCGCATCCGTCGCTGTGCGATCCTGTAAACATTGATGCCCACTGCTCGTGTGTACATAGGTGTGGCATGTGTGCGTAGCGTTTAAGGTGGCGATATAGTTGTGCGCGCGTCTCATGTGAAAGGGAGGAAAACCGGCCGGCCGGCGCGCGCCCACCCGAGGTCACGCGGTGACCCGGCTCGGCGCACGGCGGTCGGCACACGGCATCACTAGCCATACTGACGTGTAGCGAGAGGGTGGCGGAGGCGGCCATGCCGAGTCGCCCCCAGTCTGGCTGTGACGTGATGCAGAGGTCCGCGATGGCCGGCAAGGGCGCGGCGCTTTGGGGCACCGCTGTGGCTGCGAGCCGGGCGTGTCGACGTATGACCGGTGACCCGATGTGTCGGGAGTCGGTGGAACCGTCTGGCGGCGGCGGCTGTCTGTCCAGCCCGACACGACGCATTGCCGACCGCGTCACAACGGCCCAACATACAGCCGCCGCCGCACACTCGCCGACCGACTATGCGCCGCCATTGTGTGACGCTCAACATGCGTTTTTCGTGACATTGCGTTGAGTGCAGGTGGCTGTGCCGTGACCGTGGATAACCTCGTGGTGCGGAGCGCAGGTGGCTGTACTGTGACAATGGATGACTTCATGGTGTGGAGTGCATATGGCTGTGCCGTGACAATGGATAACCTCATGATGCGGAGTGCAGGTGTGGCATGAGGATGGATGGCCACATGGTATGGAGTGCAGGTGACTGGCGTGAGGATGGATGGCTCCATGATGTGGAGTGCAGATGGCTGTGGCGTGAGGTAGATGGCTTAATGGTGCGAAGAGCAAGTGCCTGTGGCGTGAGGATGGATGGCTTCGTGGTGCGGAGTGCAGGTGGCTGTGCCGTGAGGATGGACGCACCCTGAGGCATCACCGAGGCGGTTGTGGCTGTGGTGGCTGTGATAGCGTTAAGGAAACTGATTTCGCTTCGGTCTGTGTTCATTTCTCGTTTGTGTCTCATTCGAACGGCATTAAGGTAGGTGTTAAGGCTAGACGGAGCACCCCTCCCCGTCCAGTGGCTCCCATGCGACAGCTGTCGGTGTGTGTGGAAGTTCTCCGAACATGCAGCGAGCGGGGGCGTGCGCCTCGCGTACACGTATCGTGCACTGTTGTGGCACATTTCGACTTTTGTAGCGTGTGGTCATTCGAAGGCCAGTTCGCCGTCATCTAACCTTGACACCCTCGGACGCGGTCAAACGAGGCTGTCCTTAGTTTCCCGGGCTATCTCTAGTTGTCGATCTTCCAATTGTGGTCGACGCACCCTGAAACTCCAAAAATTAATAATGATCATTAAACCAGTTGTAGCGCTTCTACAAGCCCCAAGCAGGTGAGCGGCAATGCATGAAATAGCACCATGGTCCCTTCACACCCGCTTTACAACAGCGGCCCTCTCCAAACAATCGCCGTCTTCCCCCTAGTGTTGTAGGTTTTTGGCCACGAGTATTCGCCGCCACATTTCAGTACCACGCTCGACCACTCCAGCGCCGGCGTATTGTTGCGTGATGATCGCGTCGTCCCGGATGTATGGCTGTCCGCTATTTCCCACCTTGAGCTGCGTACCATGGCGTCTTGCCGACCGTTGGTAGCGACAGGCCATCAACAGGGCTGTGACTCGCCTCACTTGGGAGGACGGCGGCTCCCCCTGTCCTGTCTCGGATGGTCCTGCCGATCCGACTGCGCCTGTGCCGTCGACTCTTGGTCCTGGTCACCCCCCCCAAAAAAAAAAAGTTTTCTGCGGGTAATGAAATTCCCACATCCCACATAAATTCGACATGTGTGAAAATTTTGACGTCAGGTCGTCCATGGTCACGAGTTAGTCGAGGTCAAGGGAGGTCATCTCGAGGAACGTACAACCAGCCGTCAAGCTTTAACGGGTAGAAATGTTTGGATGCAAATTTCTGCGTGACTCAACAAAACAAACCAGAGGATTTTTCTTCTTCACGACTTATTTGTTATGCATAGTTGTCCATTTGGGCTAAGATCGAACATTTTTGCTAAAGTATGAACTTTTTACGAGGCTGCGTTTAGTCAAAGCAACGTGTCTGCGCTCTACCAATTATAAAAGAAAAATGTTAACGTCGAAAATTGAAAATTGTCCTAATTTCAATATCCTTTCAAAATCAAAATTTTTTCTGGTTGGACAAGTATTTTCGGGCTATGGTCGGTTTCGCCTTCCTTTTCTGATTACAAATAAGTTTTTTGTTTAAATAAAATATAATGAACTCCCCAGAGCCAAAAATGCACGTCAGTGGTGACCGCATAACCACCCCACCCACCCACCCCCAGTGACGTCATTTTGGGGAAAAATTTGGATGTGCTTGCGGGTCCTAGTCTTCTATCCATTTCCGATGACACATCTTTCGTTTCCGTGCGATGTTTAGTTTGGATATTAAACGATGGGATATAGTATACCTCCCACCGAGACTGGGTGTGAGAATCTGATGGGGAAGGGTAAATGGCCCTGCCGACTCGGCTACGCCTGACTGGCGGTCGGGCCGATGGCAGGTTCCGGCATGCCTGGCTTGTGCTTGATCATCTGGCTGTGTGGCGGCCTGCGAGACAAACAGGGCTGGCGCGGCGCGGTTCGTCGTGCTCCCCATTCGTGCTCTATAGCAAGGCGGGCTGTGAGACGTCGATGCCAGTACAAAACTGCTGCCTCCTGTCACGCGGCCGGCGCTGCGCGGAACAAGTCGGTCTGTGGGAGGATGCTGCGAGCGTCGCCAGTCGTGTGTGGATGAAAGAGTAGGAGAGAGAAATCGCTGCATGTTTGCCTTTCGGTTCGTTCTCTGTGGGTTGTCGCAACGGTACTTGGTGACGTTGATAACGTGTGGGCCCCGACCCGGACCCGGTCTGGGTCCAGGTCGCGATTTCCACGTCCTTTGCAGCGCCACGGCGCCTGCACATAGCGGCCCGAGTGTCGGAGGAGGAATTTGCTCACTTCGCCACCCGACACCGTCTTCCTGGTAATGTCTCGCTCTGGTGTCTGGGTCCAAGCCATCGTGTGGTTGTCAAGCAGGCAGTTCTGTGTGGGTTTCTGAGTATCGTACTGTTTGTACAGGGAGCCGGCAGACGATGTCGGACAGAGGGCAGAAGCGTCAGTCTGCGAACGGAATATCTCGGCATCTGTGCCTGCCATCAGTTTTGGCCGGGCGAACGAAAACTTCCGATGCATAGTTGTACTCAGGTCAACAGAAATCACCTCAGGAGCAGTATCAAATTCAAAATTCGACTCAGGTGTTCGCAGCGCGGCCGCTTCCCGCCCGTCCCGGCCGACCGGCGGCGGCGGCGGCGGCGGCCACGCTCGTCACAAGTCCCTCTCAGGCCCCCGGTGAACCCCAGCAGCCCGCGATGGCCACCCGGGCCCTCCGGCCTGCGGCGGCGCCCGGGCCGCACCATGCTTATGTC
Organism: Imbricaverruca yamaguchii; assembly: GCA_034440575.1. Lineage (NCBI taxonomy): Eukaryota > Metazoa > Arthropoda > Thecostraca > Neoverrucidae > Imbricaverruca > Imbricaverruca yamaguchii. The sequence continues at coordinate 89,098 of JAOTOL010000772.1, read as the reverse complement.
TGTTCAGCGGTGTGTGTCTGTGTGCTGCGCCAGCATGTCTGCAGTGGTGTGTGTGTGTGCTGCGCCGGCATGTCTGCAGTGGTGTGTGTGTGTGTGCTGCGCCGGCATGTCTGCAGTGGTGTGTGTGTGTGTGCTGCGCCGGCATGTCTGCAGTGGTGTGTGTGTGTGTGCTGCGCCGGCATGTCTGCAGTGGTGTGTGTCTGTGTGCTGCGCCGGCATGTCTGCAGTGGTGTGTGTGTGTGCTGCGCCGGCATGTCTGCAGTGGTGTGTGTGTGTGTGCTGCGCCGGCATGTCTGCAGTGGTGTGTGTGTGTGTGCTGCGCCAGCATGTCTGCAGTGGTGTGTGTGTGTGCTGCGCCGGCATGTCTGCAGTGGTGTGTGTGTGTGTGTGCTGCGCCGGCATGTCTGCAGTGGTGTGTGTGTGTGCTGCGCCGGCATGTCTGCAGTGGTGTGTGTCTGTGTGCTGCGCCGGCATGTCCGCAGCGGTGTGTGTCTGTCTGTGTGCCGCACCATGTCTGCATGTCTGCAGCGGTGTGTGTGACTGTGTGCCGCACCATGTCTGCATGTCTGCAGCGGTGTGTGTCTGTGTGCTGCGCCGGCATGTCCGCAGCGGTGTGTGTGTGCCGCGCCGGCATGTCTGCAGTGGTGTGTGTCTGTCTGTGTGCCGCACCATGTCTGCAGCGGTGTGTGTCTGTGTGCTGCGCCAGCATGTCTGCACCGGCGTGTGCCTGTATGCCGCGCCGGCATGTCTGCAGTGGTATGTGTCTGTGCTGCGCCGGCATGTCTGCAGTGGCGTGTGTCTGTATGCCGCGCCGGCATGTCTGCAGCGGTGTGTGTCTGTCTGTGTGCCGCACCATGTCTGCATGTCTGCAGCGGTGTGTGTCTGTGTGCTGCGCCGGCATGTCTCATTGGTGTGTTTGTGTGCCGCGCCGACGGGGCGGTATGCGCCTTCATCCGCCCTGACCGGTCGCCTGTGGTACCGTGCCTCGCCGAGTGTGTGACTGCCGTAGCTGATACGAGCAGCCATGTGTAGCGTGCGCATAGGTATGGAACCGCCACCTCTCTCCCGTCAGCAGCAGTACCAACGCCTGTAGAATCGCTACGGTGATGGTGACTGCCGCTGACGGGACGTGGGTGGGCGGATGGACCGCTGCATGTCTGATTTGTATACTGTCAAATGGGGGCTTATTCCAGCCGGCTGCTCCAGCAGGCGGTCCACGAATCGCCTCTCAAACCAATCCATGACAAGAAATGGGCGAAACTTTGTCATCCCCTCTGCCCAGCCACACCCTCGCCCGCATCCACCCAACGCAGTGCTGAGCCGCATCCGGCTTCCCCCTCCCGCCCCTCCAACAGGCCAGTCGCCACGTGTCTGCTCGGAACTTCCTGTGCACGACGGGCAGCGAGCCAGTTTTTTTTTGTCTCGCCGTGTGCGTCGGCGCGCGAAGCTGACTTCTATTCGACCTTGACTTTGGGCGGCTGCGCGGGCGCACCCACATGCCCACAGCGTGGCGGCGGCGCGGCGGCGGCGGCGGCGGCGGCAACCGAGCGAACGAGTCGTGGACTGCGGACCATGCGGGCTCAGGCAGTGATATGTTTCGGGTTGAGACCCGGACGTCTTGGCGCGCATCAGAGGGGAGTATTTTGTTACCAGAATTTCGTAGAAACGCCTAAAAAACAAAAACGGAAGATGTGAGGAGCTAACTGAGAATATGTTGTATTTTTGTCTCCGTTTCGTACCGTAGTTGTCATTCGATGATGTATTCGGATGACAGTTGACCAGCTTTAGAGCATAATGCCTGTGTGCCGGTGCGACGTGCGTGTGAAGTCGGCGGCGTGCGCCCGCGTGCTGGCTGGCTGCCCTTCTCTTGCTGCCCGGTCCCGGGTACTTGAAGCGAGTACAAATGCACCGGTACATGTACGTGTACCTGACGGTCGGCCTGGCCGCCGACCTCGCTCCTGCGACCTGGCCTGGCCTGCTGTGGACCCCACCAGTGTCACGGCGGCGCGGCCGCAGCGGCCACCGGCTTGGTGCACCTTTGCGCAGGTCTGCGTGGTAGCCATCGGTCGGCGGCCCGGCCAACATCCATTTGATATTGTGTGCGTGCGCCGTGCTGCCGCGGCCAGTTGTGCTGGTGCGCGGACGTTTTGTATAGCTGTGAACGTTTCCCCGCCGCGTGAAACTTAGGGTGTACTCGTCGGAGAGGATTGGACAGCTTGCATTGGATCCAGTGGCGCAGCCAGGATTTTCCTACGGGGGACCCCGACCAAAAGAATGTCACGAAAAATATCGAACCCTTTCGACGGGCTTCGGGAGTTTTTGTTTTGGCTTGTTTTGCGTTGTAAAAATGTCAATATTTCTTCTCAATCTAGCGCAATTTTGGTTGATAAGGGGAGGTTGCTGGTGCCCTCTTGGCTGCGCCACTGACTGGATCCTTGATAAGGCTTACCTCATCGCCGTGTTCATTTTCGGCAGGTGAACCCTCCGTCGCGCGGCCACCGTGTAATAGATGATCCCACTGTAGATATGCCACGGTCATTGGCGCCGTATGCAGTCCACATCTGGCTGTACCATCACATTCGTAACACATCGGGTACGGTACGGACACGTGCATCGATCGGCAGTCTCCATTTGGCTCTATTGTGCCACATTCATCAGACATCGGATACGGTACTGACAGACATGCGTCGATCAGCAGTCGAAATTGAAGAGTCTGCCATGCGGCGCTCGTGACCCGTTCCGATTGAGCCTGGAACTGTGCAGCCGCGTGTCTCCTGCAGTCAACATTGGATGTCATAGATGTATTGTAGATAGTTTTCAGCTATTGCATTGGCCGCTTTGGCCGGTCGGGTGCAGCATGTTTGGGCGTTTCGGTGACACCTGCCGCGGCGCGCCTTGTTTCCACTCGGCCGCCTGTGCTCCGAATGATCCAATGGTGCCGCTGACTTGGCCGTGTCCCCGCCAGCTGAGTCTACCACCTACCACTGTCAGCCCGTCTGTCTCCCTGTCACCTGGTTTGTGCTCGCGCGCTCGTCGTTGATGGCAACGCTTTCGGTGCGCCGCGAGAAGTGGCAGTTCTGGAAGCGTGCTGTTGCTCTTTGTGGCCTGCCGCTGGTGACCCTTGCGGGGTGGCAGACGCTGATGCCGTCTTTTGGTTCCACTGGATTTGCTTAGCGCGTGCTGTAGGCCAACGCTCTGTGGGTGTGGCTACGATAGCTATGCTTGGTTTGTGTGCGGGTTTTTGGTAATACGGATTTGTGCCGCCGCAGGGCGATGACGAACATGATAGCCTGTAGTTTGCGCTCAGCCGCCTGATGTGCGCCGTGGTTCGACTTACCGATTGAGTTGGGGTGAAGGTGAATGCTTGTTGCGTATGTGACTATTTGCTTCCGCTTATTGGTATTTGTAGTTTGGCCGAACCCCTGGGTGTTGCACATGTATTTGACGACCAAATATAGCGACAAAATGTCGGCCAGTGTTTTTTTCGTGTCTGGTCCGATCCCGAGCGTTGGCGGCGCCATCTCGGGAGGAGCGGAGCAGGGGCGGCGCCATCTCGCGGGATATGGAGGAGCAGGGGCGGCGCCATCTCGCAAGGAGCGGAGCACGGGCGGTACAATCTCGCGGGATATGGAAGGGCAGGAGCGGCACCATCTCGCAAGGAGCGGAGCAGGGGCGGCGCCATCTCGCAGGGAGTGGAGGAGCCGGACCAAAGCCATATCGCCGGATATGGAGGAGTGTAGGAGCAGGGGCGGAGCCATCGAGGGGAGTGGAGGAGCAGGGGCTATTCCCCTCCCCTTTATCGTCAGTCGAGGGAGAGCGTATGTGCCCATTAAATCTGAAATCTGGGGAGGCTAACTGCTAACCGCTAAGCTGGTTCAGGGGGAGCCCAATACGGGAAAGGAAGCCTCTGCATGCGGGATGAAGCCAGCCTTCATTCTTTCAAAACACGCCAGTGCATAAAGTTGCTAAGTTTATGGCGGTGCCCCTAGGCGCAGAAGTAGGAACCGAAAGCCGTGAGAGGACGAGGAATGGGACGAGGTTCCTAGATGATGCCGGGAGTCTCCTAATATGGATGAAGAGGCCCATACAACACATACAAGACCTCAAGAAATACCACGAGGTCCTTAAGATGGAACAAGGAGCCTTTAATATCAACGTGAAGCCCTCTGAGCCAATGGGAGACCCCAATTATTACTCACACTACCCATCACCCACTACCGGAAAGCGAGGAGAGTCCTCCAAAGCGGGTGGGTGGGTCAGAAAATAAGTATTGGGCCCCTGATAACTCGCAGGGGTCCTGATATGAAAGAGAAGGCCCAAGATTCATATAGGCCGGCAGGCATTCTCAAGAGATGAGACTAGGTCCTCAAGACGATACAGAAGCCCTCCAAGATGACATGGGACCCTTGGATACCCAAAATGGTAAGTGGGTTCTCAGGAGATTGGATGAGGCCCATAACCAGGTGCATGGGGTCCCTAACAGGAGGTTCTCAGGAACACAAGGGATGGCCTGATGGAGAGGTCCCAGGATATTATATGAGGCACTTGCAGTACGTACAGTACTTATTCGAGAAAAAATATCCCTAAAGATGCGAAAGATTTCCAAGAAGCGAGAAGCCTTTAGCAGGAGCCCTGGAGGGGAGGGGCGAAATTCGCCTACCCATCAGGTTTTTCGTACGTAATTTCCAATTTTACCGGTCGATATATGCCATTTCGTGTGTATCTGCTGAAAAATGGCTGGCGCGTTGCTTAAAGTAAGAAGAATCGAAATGGAAAATTTTCGACTTAGGGCAGCTGAAGTAAACAAAAAATCGCAGCGCCGGACCAAAAAACTCGGCACTGATTCGCTTCCCGTATATTGGCAAACGGGAAGTGTTCTCAACAACACTAGCGACTTGTTTGATGAATGTTGTTATGCTATATAGTTCCAGTCATGTTAGGTCACCGAGGTCAAGTCAGGTAAAGTTCATGACAGGTTAATGGAACCAAACTTGGTCAACTGGGATGTTGTCGTACATGCAAATGACTGTCATAATATCCTGCAAACTACTGTTTCCCATTGTGTACTTAAGTATTTCCATACTTCATTCATGTACTTCACTCCTTTCTTTGCGAAACCGGTAGCGCCGAGCCGCCCAACGGAGTAGTCGGGCGGGCGGTCCAGTTCCGGTAACTGGAGCAGGTAATTACCTAGTAAAGTATTGCTATATAGGTGACCTGAGGTCAAATACCAGTTCTAGCATCTGCATTTTATCATTAGTAATGTTCAAAACGCCGTTCATGCCCACTTTGGAGCATTTGAACACAATCACAGCGATCCAGAACAAAGACAAACAAAGCCACGCAAAACCCGAAATGTTCATATTTTGACATTTGACCTTGAATAGATTGATGTAAGGTCATGAAATTCGCACGCAGTGGAGTTCACTACCTTACCCATCCATCCTGCGAATTTCGTCACTCCAGCTTCAATAGGAGCGGAATCGCCCCCCCCTCCAGTGTGCATAGTTTTTAGAGGCCCCCAGGGAGCGTGTTAAGACTGTAGAATGGGCCCCTAAATATGCAAGAGGCTATCAGGGAGGCTCCAGTGATTGCAGTATGTGATAGGTGGTTGCCGTTCTTGAATCCGCACCCATTCGGCTGGCACAAACCAAGGCATAGCCTCAAGGTTACCACAGCATCTACACAGACCGCCCACAAGCCTACGGCTATCCCAGCCTCCATACAAACCTTCCATGAGTTCAGGGTCACCCCAACCACCACCCAGACCTCCCACAAACCCACGGCCACCATCTCCTGTGTATCTACCCAAAGTTCCAAACCCATCCAAAACCTCGTCCGAGACCACCACCCAGATCGAACCCATCATTCACGCCAAGCCTGTCGAGGCCGAACCTCACCAGACCAATGACTCCCGTCTGAGTTTTCCGCTCATCCCAAGCGCAAATCCCGCTACTGCGCCGCTCCATCGCCTCCCAGAACCCGTTGTGTCTAACTTCAGGCTACCACCTCTGCCAGTCACCCCCACCCGCTATCCGTCCACCAGTTCTACCTTTATCCCTAACACGACACCGACACCGCCCCAGTATAGGAGCACAGATAGATACTGCACGCGTTCGGAAATTGGACTTGAACTATAGTGGAACATCGGTGGACTTTCAGACAATTCCATATAATTAAACTAAGAATGCCTGCATCAAAACCCATTACTAATCGCTCCAATAACTTCACTTTCGAGACTCAGAGTCCACTTGGAAAACAAATCCCAGGTTGCATTTGGTATGTTGATAACGGATCCACGTCGGAAATGGGGCGCAGCCATACTTATCTCTGACAGCATACCTCATCCTCGAGCAACGTCAAATACCCCTCTGAACTGCGTAGCAGTCAGCGTCAAAATTGACCATAGCTGACTGACGGTGAAACGGTGGAATGTCCACTATACATTTCACCTGCAACCCTGTAGCTGCAACCCCCGCACCACAGGAGCTGAGCGACTTGCTGCTTCAGGCTCCCTCATCGGTTCTAATTCTGAGAGACTGATGCTAAATACCTCTCCTGGGGTAACGATCAGACGGGCACTATAGAGGACGTGAAATTCGCCAGTTTATTTCGGGTCACAGCTTAGTACTTCTAAACACCGGGGCTGCCACCCACTACAACCCGACCGTACGACAGTTGCATTGACTAAACGTGCTGCTCCAAACGATTAAGCTCACTATTTGACTGGTCGGTTTCAGACGCTCTCGAGCTGAGCGACCACTACCCAGCCCCAATCAGGCTCAGCACAAACGCTATCCACCACACTAAGCTATCCAGACCATCTTGGTACTTGAAAAGAACGGACTGGACAAAATTAGAAGATATGGTGGATCTTAATCTAGCAACTTTAGAGAGACCGGCAAAATCTGGACAATACTCAGGCTCAGCAGCACGTGACTTAGTCCCGAAAAGTAATCAACCTAGGAAAAAGGCTTCTATGCCATCGTGGACCCCGGATATCAAAGGAAATTCACCGAACGACGCCGTGCTCACAAACAATCCAAAAGATGCGTGTGCGAAGAACGTCTATCATCATACAATCTTTTTAAAAAAAAACTACCGGTACACAATTCGAACAGCATGCTAAAACCGATCGCAGTCTTGCCTCTCAATTCAGTAGGCTCACCCCTACTGACAGAATCTTGGACGTGATGAAACGTTTCAACCTGAAACGCCCACCGGCAGGCTGCTTTCCCCAGTTGACGGTGAAAGGACAGCACGTTACACTCATCCACAACCAGTCATAAACCACTTGAAACTACACTGCACTGGCGCATATGGCAACAACACCTACGACACCACTATATACACACAATCTTCCCCGCCAAAGCAAATTTTTACTCATAACAACACAGAGGTCAGCGCACGTGATCATTCTAATCATTCGCTATGCACGAATTACACCTTGCCCTCAGCAAGTGTGGAAACACGTCGGTTGGGTCGGGCGACATCCGTTACCAGTTTTTGAAACATGATAGCAAAAATAATCCAACGTGCCTGCTAGCGGCCATTGACAATCTGTACCAAAGCGACACCTTTCTCGCTTCCTCGCGGGAAAGTGTGGCCATTCCATTGCCAAAGCCGCACAAAGATCACTCCACACCAAAACGTTATGGGCTCATCTCACTTACCAACTTACCAAATGTGCTAGTAAACTGGTCGAGCCCATGGTCAGCATACGATTTAGACCTTACCTAGAACACATGACATGCTTGACAAATTGCAGTGCGGCTTTCAGCGTCAAAAGTCAACTGCAGACAATCTCATTAGACTTGTGCACGACATCAAAGTGGTCTACGCATCAAATGCATAACAATCCCGGACGACGTAACCATTTGGACAACAGCAAAATGTTTCCTAAAGTTGAGAAAAAACACTGAAGCTGCCTTGGACCACATCACAAAGTGGTGCAAAACGTTGGGCTTCACCATGTCCGAAGAGAAATTTGTCATACCCACCCATCTCTGCCCCATACCCACAACCCTACTTGAAATCCATGGCAAGGCCATCCAGCAGGTAAAAATTGTTTAGTCCTTAGCAGTACATTTGGCCGAAAAACTTAGTCCCAACACACACTCCACCTCCATCTCGAGGTGATGCGCGGACACGTCTACGTACTCCACAGGTAGAGACTGGCGGCAACAGGAGCACACGACAACGATTTTAGATATAAATGATATGGCGCATCGTGCCCTAAAGCCCAAAATGCTAACTAGAATACAGCATCTTCACCACCATTTCAGAGAGCCAGAGCAAAAAGTTTTTTTTTTTTAAATCAAAACGACTGCATCGGAGCGGCCACAAGAGCCATTAGCACCACACCTATAGCCAGTCTTCTAGTGGACTCAAACACGCCTCCACTCCACTTCAAGACACAACAGCTGTACCTTTACCACATTAAGATCAAATTAATAATTTTTTAATCATTCGGCACAGCGCTGCCTCACAAATGCAAGAGCCGATTTGGGCGCCAACTTCCACCATATTTATATTTGCCGCGGCCCTCTCGGATCTCGACGTCACAATGTCCACCACTACATCGCAGCCGCCTGCTAGGCCATCCTAGACACTCATTCAACCAAAGGTCGAGTACTTGCTGTCTGAAAAAGTCGACTATCACATCGGCGGAAGTTCCTGGCAGGTTCCACAAGTTCGCTGACGATAACAATGACAAAACACTCGTATTTGCGTATGGGTTGAAACGAGGGGTGAAGGTAGGCATCGGCATCACTGGACCAGACCTTAGGCTTTTCAAGCGTCTACCGGATAACGTCTCCATCTACTCCGCTGAAACAATGACCATTCTGGCCGCAAGCTACATTCTCACGAGGCGTAAAGCTGGAGACAATAATCTGTTCAGATTCCAGATCCGTCGTTCAGTCAATTAGCCTCAAGTGGTTAATGTGGCCCTGGCCTGACCACATCCATTCATGGCCTGGCCTCATCCATTCATGGACAGGATCCACCAAATCGTGACTATAACGTAAGTAAGAACTCTTCCTTCCTCTTGACACCGGGCCACACCAATATCCCTGGCAACCGGCTTGCAAAGCAAGCTTTCGCGTTGAACACTTGTCCCGGAATATACGATTGTAACTCCTACAATGCTACATCCATCAGCATCACCAGAACACGTGAACACACTGCAACTCAGCACAACACAAATCCAACCCACGACATGAAGTGAACGGTAGGCACATGAAATCAGTCGCATCAACAAAAAGAAGTCATCCTCACTATACTTAGAACTGGTTGCACTGAATCAATGCCGCTTGAACTAGAGGATGACCAATATACAACACCTTACTGCGATAACTGCAACACCACATTAAGCACAGGTCACATCCTTCCAGACTACTAGCTTTAACGTTCGAATGCAACCACTTGAGGCCTGCCAAAGAGACGGCATCGTCCTGTCGCTTCCATTGCTTCTGGGTGACAAGTACCCATACTTTCTTCAATTGCTACATGATTCTATATTAGTGAAATCTATATTAACGATTTAATATAATATTGCGGCTATCATATACATCATATATCATATATCATACACTTTAATAGCTGGGGTTTCGGGGACACGAAAGAATTTGAGGGGAACAAATCGCCACTGTTTAAACATTGAGGGGAAATACCTCTACCAGCCCCCCCCCCAGATTAAACCCATGGTTGTCCGTGCTGAAAGGATTACAGTACAGATCAAATTTCGCCATGGTGTGGCCGCTCGCCTGCGAGCGGCCTCGTCCTGCACGGGTAAGACGTACCTCGTACCTCGTACCACGGGACGTGCCTCGTCGCCAGTTCCGGAGCCCATCGCTCGAGGACCTGGCGCTCCGCTGCACGCTCGGTTGGACGAGAGCTACTCCCCCCCCCCCACACAGCTGGGGCGGCGCCGCTGGGTGTTGTAACCGGTGGAGGTGTCGTGGGATCCTGCGAGATCCTCACATGTTGGGTGCGATTTGCGGCACCCCTTCGTCTTGTGGCCGTATTATATATGGCAGTGGGAGGGGTGCGTGTGGTGTTGCTGCGTAGCGGATGTATGATGCATGTATGTGGGTGGGTGATGTGGGGGTGTTGAAAATCGGTATGAGATGGTGTGCTTGTGCTTTATGCGGTGTTGTCGGTTGACCATGCACTGCCATGTCACCTTGGTCGCCCAAGCAGGCAACCAGGGTATCCGAGCTGACTCGCTGATGGACACAATCTTAGGGGACTAGATGGTCCCGTGTCCTGCCTCTAATAGACAGGGGACATGGGCGGGATGGGCACACACACATACAGACACACTACACAAATACACACCTTCACTTACACCCGCACACTACAACACCCCCCCCACACACACACACACTTACACAGTACATTTGCACGCGCACATCTAGGTCATGAAAGCTGATCACGCCCTATATGAGTGCTACGCTAACGTCATATGCATATGTTCTTTACCGACTGAAAACCGGATGATGAAGTATAAGGAATGTGATTACCCACGACTGATCGACATTCTTTCACTTGTGTACACTTTTACGCTTTCGGATATTTCGTACGTGTGCCTTTCGCCTGCCTGTAGTAGGTGGTAGATGTAATGTCACGTGTCGATCGATAAATTTAAAAGTTTCCTTTTTTTAACTACCATACTTGTCACCCTGATGAAGGCATTAAGCTGAAACGTTGGTGTAGTTTCCAAGAATATACCATATTGTGCCGTTACGTTCTCTCGCCAGCCCGTGCCTGTCTGTCCAGGCTACACGAAGGACGATGACGTGCTCCGCGCATCGCTTTGCATCACGCATCTTAACCCTGTCTCTCCTGTCAGATCCTCACACCCCGTCCCGGGAGAGGGGTCGATAGAGACCCCCTCTGATCTCCAAACTAAGTGTCGTACGAAAACAAACTAGGTGTTATCAGAAAGCGCTCGACGAGTAGGGCCAGACGCCACCACCGAAAAAATATCCCCTAAAAGTGACGTCACTAGGGGGCCTATATTTTTGCGACTTAAATGATGTTTTTGGTTCTGGGGAGCTCATTTTGTGAGATATTTGAAGAAAACAAAAATATTTAGAATCAGAAAATGACAGCGAAAACGACCAGAACCATACAAATGTTTGCCCACCTAAAAATCGTTTATCACCTAAAACTTAAAAAAAAATAAGTTTTGAAGTTTTCATTAATTTCCTTTTCTAATGGGTAGAGCGGACCGAAAACTTTTGTTCGAAGTCAACTTGCTCCGATTAAAAAAAAAACTTATTTTAGCCAGAATCTTCGATTTTAACTCTAAATGGCACATGTACACAACTAATAAGCAACCAAAAACTGGAAAAGATATAAATATCCCTCTCTTGCGTGTTGTTGCATCCCTAAAGATGAGCCAACGCTGAAGATGTAATTCAAATATCTTTATTCGTTGAAGCTTGACGACTGGTTGAACATTTTTGGTAGTGACCTCATTTGACCTTGACTAACTCGTTGACCTTAGATGACCTGACTTCACAATTTAGGTACAACATGCCAAATTGATGTGGGAAAAGTTATGCCAAATTCTGGCGCGCTGCCGCGCACCATTCTTTCGCAGTCCGCGGAAAACCTTATGGGGTTCGTCAACGCGCCCCCCCCCCCCCGGGACGGCGCAGGTTAAGCTGAGCCGGCAGACTACGAAAGTACTGACTGGGGTGGGTGAATTTTGAAGTAGGGGCGCAATTTCCCAACTATATATAGCCATTCACCCCAGCCGTTCCTGGTTGCAGACAATAGCTCCCTGTACGTCTTCAAAACCGTATGGCACTGAGGCCCACCACGTGCAGTGATGTGGCGACACGCGTTCGCCGATGTCCAAAGGCATGCGATGAACTGCAATGTTCAGTACAACCTCAGTCAACCTCAGTCAACCTCAGTCGGTAGAGTGTGATACTGCAGAGTGCATCACATACAGTGGAGAGTGTCATACGCGTGCGGAGCTATGGAAATGCCGCAGAGACCGTCGTCAAATAACTCAACACTAGTATCGCGCACACTCGTAAAAAAACTGGCTTGATGCAATACGGGTGATTTATATATGCCTTGAGTGGCACAGCGCACCGGTCGTGTAAGAAGGCTGCCAACTCTGCCAATGAATCATGTTAATGGCGAACAGGGGACAACAAAAACGGGCTGAATTATCAAAGCAATTAGAGGTGGGAACAATTTATATCCGAGTGCCGTCGGCTAAGTTGAGTCGTTAGGTGGACGCCAGCCGAGGCATGACGGCAGTAACTCGTCATAGAGTTGCCGCACCGCCAGTCCCACAGCGCCGCAAGCCATACTCAACGCAAGAAACGGCGCTATCTGTGCCTGGAAAAAAAGGAATATGAAGCCTCGCAGCCACCAGCAATTGTCGTAATGTCGAGTTCATTAGAAATCGAGGTCCAAGCAAAAGCTGAGCGGAGAAGACGAGCATACACTGATAAAAATGTGAGGAGCGTATATATTATCTGAGAACAGCAGACGCTCTCATTTTCCCTCTTCAAATCAGACCACACAAAACGAGCACTGTTCGCGACATGCTGAGGATATCATTCTCAGATAAAAATGACAGTGCCTTGAGACTCACAAATATGCTCATGTGAAAACACTTCACTTTATATATATTTGCGCTTACATAATTTTGCCCTTACTCACATTTCCAATTACGTACACAAACACAGGTATACGCAACATATGCAGTACATGTAATATATTTGAGCTTGCGTACATTTGTGCTTACGTATATTTGCGCTTACGTACACTAGCGTTTGCGTGCATTTGCGCTTACGTACATCTATGTAAAAGTACGTAAGCGTAAATGTACGTTGAACATTTACGCTTACGTACTTTTGCGCACACGTACATTTGTGCATACGTACTTTGCGCATACTTACTTTTGTGCTTATGTACTTTTGCGCATACATGCATTTGCGCTAACGTACATTTGCGAATATGTGCTTTTGCTCTTACGTACATTTGCGCTTTACCTACATTTGCGCATATGTAAATTTACCATACGTACATTTGCGCTCACATACATTAGCCATACAGCATCTGCGCTTACGTACACTTTCCATACGTACATCTGTGCTTACGTACATTTACATACTTACATTTGTGTACGTACATCTGCTATACGTACGTACTGCTTTGCATACATTTGCCCGGTGATCACCATGCTATCACTTTCTCTCCTTTACTTCTTCATAGAGGTAGGGCCGTCGAAACACGTATTGCATACCAACTCACGACACGAGCAACATTAATGAGGATAATCCAGGACCATCTAACTGCACACTAATTTTACACATCACACAATCACTTAGCAACAAAATGATTCAATATCTATGATAGCAAATACGTCATCTGTTCGACACCACTAACTGTTGAGTATTAACTTCACCATAAGTGTCGCAACGCATTTATATGCGACGCAGATCAACGATAACCAAGCCCAAAGTAGTTCCTTGCATGACGACACAACACGCTCCCCCCCCCCCCCGCAAAAAAACTGAAGGACTAACTCCTAACGGCGAGTAACGATCAGGGCCCCTACATAGTCTCGAGTTCCTGCGCGGGGTACCAGGTAAAATGACAGGATTGGAGGGAGCTACATGGTCTGGGTTCATAGCTGCACGAGGGTACTCGCGCCAACTTGGCGTGGTTTGGGCGGGAATGGACGGCTTGGGAGCACAGGCGTCGGAAGCGACATTCCACTGGCCCAGCACTGGGTCTAGGCTTCGCACCCTCCTGTCGGTGAACCCAGCAGATACTAGACGAGCGTGCACCCTTGACCCGTCGGCCAGTCGGAAACTCACCGTTCCGGTCCGCCGCTCCACTTGAATTGGATCCACATACTGTTTACTTTTCACTCCTGGGGCCCTTACTTTCACATACTCACCTTCTTTCCAGGTAGGCAAATTTGTTCCCCTGTTAACCTTGCCGCATACTTATCCTGATACCCCTTCACATGCTCCCGTACCTCCTTGTCGGGAGGCGGAGCAGCAGGCAGGACGTCGAGAGGCGTCCTCATTTCACGTCCCGTAGGAAGAAATAAAGGCGACTTTCCTGTCGTCGGATGCACCGTGGCCCTATAGGCCTGCAAGTAGACTTCAACATACTCGAGCAATGGTGCTCCCGCTATTTTTGCGCCCCGAATTGCGTCCTTTAGACTCCGGTTGAGCCATTCAACCAATCCACAAGTCTGTGGTCAGTAGAGTGTACTCCTTACTTGAATCAACCCACAGGATTTCGCCAAACTCTGAAGTTCTCTCGAACAGAACTGGGGCCCATTATCTGTCTGCAGTCGTTCACAGACCCCTTCTCGGGCGAACACACCGTCGAGAAACTCGATTACCGCAGCAGAGCGAACATCCGCCGTAAATCCAACCTCAGGCCACTTTGTGTACGTGACCACCAGAACTAGCCGGTACCGGTAGGCGCTTGGTCCGGCCATTGGCCCGATTATATCTAACTGAAGAGCATGCCATGGCGCTGGTGGCAGCGGAATGGGCTGGAGAGGGGGTCTTCGCGGCACAGAACTTTTGGGATGAGTGGCGCACAAAGTACAATCGCGAATGATGCACTCGACTTTCTTGTCCATACTCGGCCACTAGTTCTGATCACGAAGGCGCTGCTTCGTACGAACCAAACTCCTGTGTGCTGCGTGTGCCAACCCCATGACACGTGCACGGAGTGAAGCAGGTACAACTAACCGGTGACCTCTGAAATTCAGACCTTGAGCCAGACTCCGGCCGAACCTGCGCGTACGCCACGAGCCTGGCCGGCAGCTGTTGGAGATTTGGCCGGCGAGTATTAAGATAGGCTTGCACCATCTGCAGGTCACTATCCTTAGCTGTCTCCCTCACGCACTCTTCAACCGTTACTGCATCAGCTACCGTTCGAAGCAATGATATTTCGACATCGTCGTTATCTTCCCACGTGTCGCCTGCGATCTGAATACGCGTCCATCAGCTACTACGCTATTAATCGAGCGAATGTACTGCACATCAAACGCGTAAGTCATTAGCCTAGTCTCTCATCGAGCTATGCGGCGTCCAGCCCCGTCTTAACCTTTTGAGCCAAATATCGCACGGAGTGCCTGATTATCCGTGCGCAGGAGGAATCTGCGGCCCCACAAGCAAGTGTGCCACTTTTCGACTGCCCAGACGCAACTGAGAGCTTTCTTTTCCATAGTGGAGTAACCACGTTCTGCAGGAGAACGTGCTCTGGAAGCATATGCGATAATGCGCTCCTCTCCCCCTTTCATTTGGCTCAAATAGGCACCGCACCCTACGCCACTAGCATCCGTAGTCACCACCGCAGGGAGGGACAGGTCAAATAGTGAGAGTGGTGGGCACTCTCCTATGGTCTTTTTCGTTGTTGTGCATTCCTTTAGAGGCGGTATCTGTCCAGGTGAACTCGTCCTGCCGCAGAATCTCCGCCAGGGGTTCGACCATGGTCGAAAACCCTGGAAGGAAACGGGCATGGAAACTGACAGCGCCCACGAAAGATTTCAGCTGTGCAGGACTCTTAGGCTCTGCTGCCTGCACAAGTGCAGCAATCCTGTCTGTCTCTGCACGGACTGTTCCATTGCTTATTACTAGTCCCAGGAATTTAATTTCCTCAATACCGTACCTAGACTTCTGCTCATTTATGCGCACCCCGTGTCTTTTGAACCGGGCACGCACCTTCTACAGTTGATGATCATGGTCTGCTTTTGACTTGCCATGGACGACTACATCATCTAAGTACACCTCGACGCCCTCAATCCCGTTCAATATATTCATCATAGGGTCTGTTCCGACCTCATCCGGAATAGGTTGAGCTTTGGCCAGAATAGCTCTTCCAGGTCGAGGCGCCGGAACGACCGGTAGAGTTTTGTCCTTTAATCAGCTGCTGAGGGTGATATGGTAAGTGTTATTTGGCGCATATGTGCAGATCGGTGGTATTCTCGGTCGCTTGCTCCGATTTTGCGCGTAGCAGTGCCAATATTTTTTTATTGGTTGATCTACTTACTTACTGTTGTGAAAGCCCGATTAATCCCATTGTGCAGCAGCTATTGGAGGATGAATAATACACGCTGCAAGCTGTTTTTTATTCCGACTCCGACCGGGAAGCTGACGCACAGTGGATGGTAATGGCTTGTGCTGCTACCGGAGCTCCAAAGGCATTTATTTCAGGGGCATCCAGACATTTTAAAATGCTGGGTAGGCAGGCACTTGTCTGGAGGGGAATCATTTCTTCAGAAGGGCGCTGTTGCGTTAGTCCTTCGACGCGCTCGTTCAGTATAATATTAATTAAGCGATGAAAGGGGACTGCATTGGAGCATACCGAATGAACGTCTTTTACTCTGAGGGGGGGGGGGCATCTTCGGATGAAAGACCGTTTAGCGAGGGGCATTCAAGTAGTACGGGGTGTACTTGACGTGCTACCCGTTTGAGGAAGGGTGTTGGTTTATACATTTTTGAGTGGGCAAGTGCCAGCTAATGTTGGTTGTCCCTCCCCAATAATTTTAACTGTTAGCATTCGGCTATATGGAGTGTGACCTCCAATCCATTTTTACTTGGACATTGCCTTCACATGCCCCTCCAAATAATTTTCAAAATATTCAAAGCCCGTGTGTCAGAGGGAAACCACCTTCCCATGTGGAGGGCACACAGAGCTCCTCCGTCAGCCACTGATACGTACATGCAAAGAAAAAGCATGGATGCATACCAGCAAGCATACCCCCTCGAAGGCACGCAAATTGGCATGCATGTCTGAACTTTTCGAGCCATGTCTGAACCCCAGCACATTTCAAACGGCCATCTCCAATTTCCATTTGGACATTGGATGTTCCCGAAGTGCACTGGAGACAAAGTTGTGTAGTTCGTGGCATAAAACATGGGTGACTGCTCATATCCATCACATATCCCATGTCTCTTGGATTTCTTCCCAAAAAATAGTTATAAAATAAAGAAAGTACGACTTATACAACATAATGACTGCTCATGGCCTACGTTAAGTTAAAAAACTAGTTCATTCTTAACGCCACTGTTGCGGTACGTTTGTCGTATTCTGAGTTCGCGCTTCCTCAACCGCCGACCGGCCGGATTAGATTTTGCTCATCCGGTGGAGGTTCGATGAGGGTAAATCTATTCCGGATGAGGCTCTGGAACGGGTGGTAGAGGAAATGGACCCTCAACCTATTCCGGATGAGGTCGCCAGAACAGACCCATAAACTTGTGGAACGCTTGTCCACTAAACGCAAGATCGAAAGGACATGTAGTGTAGCGAAAGAGTCCCTCATGGGTGATGAATGTAGTGAGTTGCCTTGAATCCTGATGCAAGCGCACCTGGTGATATGCATCTCGCAGATATATGACAGAAAACATCCGTGGCCCTCATAGTCCGTGCAAAACATCTTCCATATGGGGAATCGGGTACCCGTCCGCGATGACTGTCCTATTGACCTGGCGCAAGTCAACACAGAGACGAATGGATCCACCTCGCTTGCGTCCTATAGGTGAAACCCACGGACTTACCTCCGCCTTCTCAATGACACCCTGGTCTTGTAGCTCCCTGAGTCTTGCACTTTCCTCCCCACCCACTGCAAATGGTAGACGCCGCAGAGGTTGGCGCTTTGGCTCCACGGAATGGTTTGCCAAAACCTTGTGTTCGTAGCCACGGGTTGTAGGTGCGGCTCCCTTGGTAGGCTTAGAGTCAGGGTCCTTGGTTTGTGGTGAGGCAGGTTCAGGATCGGTGTCTGGCAACACAGAGGTTATATCACACACGGCACCATCAACAACAACCATCACCACCATCAACCTTGAACGTCTTCATCAGGTCTAGACCCATTATAGCTGGTCCACATGGCATCACATAAACACTTACATTGCACTGCATGTCATGAAGCATCATATTCACATTACACTTTCTTAACACTTGCAGTCTTGCCCCCCCCCCCACTAAATGCCTGGAATAATTCACCACACTTTTCAAGATATTTACCTTTCACGTGACCCTCAGGCACGAGCGATATCGGTGATTCTGTGTTCACCATCAACTTACGTTCGCTACCATTTACAGTGGCAGTCACCTACAGTTTGTCCCTTGGTACATGCTGGGCTACGTTAGTGATGACACGCACACCCGCTGCTGAGAACCGACCACAACAGCACTGGGCAAAATGGTTCAGTTTACCACACTTATGGCACTTAATGTCACGTGCAGGACAGGCAGGAGCATTTGCCAAATGGGGTCTTCCACAGCAAAAACACCACTGCATTGATCTACTGACATCCAACATATGGGCAGAGTTGGGCATTCCCATCCTTGTTCCGCTTGGAAGAGCTCCAGAGTTACCAGCTGGTGACCTGACGGTACGTGAATTAAATGTGAGGTCACGTCGGGGCGGGGGGCGCTTCTCCCATATCCTGACCCAGGACGTGGCAGGGTTCGTTCACGAAAGGCATGGACTCCACTCCGGCCACAGTCTGAGTTGCTGGCCATCAGTTGGGCTTCACGTTTTGCTGTTTTCACATTGTCTGCCAATGCTAAAATTTTCTCAAGGGCGAGTTCTGGTTCTAGTAGCAGTCTTCGGCGAAAACGGTCACTGATGGTCTTTTCAACAACTTTATCACGTATGAACTCTTTAAGTCTCTCACCATAGAGACAGGTAATTCCCAGCTGCCGAAGTGCAGCTCCCCACTGGGCTGTAGTTCCCCTTGGGTGTTGAGTATTCGCCTTGAGCTCGTACCTTTCTGCCACTACGTTAGTCTTTGACGCAGAGAAATTGGCCAAAGTCCGCCTAGCAAGCTCCGGCTCGGTTTCATCCTCCTGCTTAACTTCGGGAGGCAATGAATATAATCCAGCGCGGTATGCAATATTTTGGAGTAACTCATGCGAGACCTTCACTTCAGGTTCTGCATCCTGGTAATGACCAGACAATCAAGCCGTGTAGCTGCAGGCCACAACCAACAAAAGAGAAAACCCATTACTAAAAATAAAGGGACATTAAACATGAACATTATGGTTATTACAAATGAATATGGATATGACTGAATATTATTAATTTTAATATTGAGGAATTAATATTATATTAATGCATATGAATATCAATGAACATGAATTAATAAACATGAATATTAATATGAATATCATTTGCTTGCGAAAAATACGATTCTTCATCCCCATGGACACAATTGCTATTTCCTGTTGTCTTCTGAATTTAGACATAAAGACATAAAAGACATAAAGACATAAAAGATTAGTGCAGCTATGAGCCACAAGGGCCCTTCTTGGTTGCACTCTGTACACTGAACCAGTTGCCCACCAAATCTGTCAATCAGCCCTCCCTGTAATACTGGAAAGCAAGCCCTCTATTCTTATAATGATTGTCTATGCTGTTTTTAAAGATGTTCAATGTGCTACTACTGACGATGTTTTCTGGCAGCTGGTTCCAGTGTTCCACTACCCTGTTGGTGAAGAAAGTTTGCCTTAACCTTGTTCTGCTGTGGTTAATTTTAATTTTGAATTTATGACCTCTAATTGCATCATTTCTGTTAAATTCAAACATTTCCCCAAGGTATCCCCTCTCCAGACCATTGACAAATTTAAAGACCTCGATGAGATCTCCTCTCAGCCTTCTATATCTAAGTAAAAACATATTCAATTTCTTCAATCTTTCCTCATATGCCAGGTTGCTTATGCCATTAACCATTTTTGTAGCCCTCTTTTGTACTCTCTCTAAAAGCCAACAATCTTTTTCATAGCTAGGAGACCAAGCTTGGATGCAGTATTCCAAATGTGGCCTGACGTATGCACAGTAAAGCTTCCTGATCACTTCCTCACTTCTGTATGATACATTCCTATTTATTGCCCCGAGCATTCTCAGTGCCTTCTTCCTGGCTTCCTTGGTCTGTTCTGACGCCCCCAATTTTGTGTTTAGAATAACACCTAAATCCTTCTCCTGTTGAGTCACTGATAGCACTTGGCCACCCATCAAGTATGGAGCCTTCATATGCTGCTTACCTACATGCATGATTTTGCACTTATCAAAGTTAAATTTAATTTGCCATTCTTCGGACCACTTCACAAGTTCGTCTAAGTCTTTTTGCAGCGAGATATGCTCATCCTGACCTGTTATTGCCCTAAAGACCTTCAAATCATCCGCAAATTTCAAAACTTTACTGCTTAGGCCACTTTCAATGTTATTTACAAATATAATGAACAGTAATGGCCCTAGTACTGACCCCTGGGGGACTCCAGTAAGAACATTTTGTCATGATGACTTTGTACCATTTAGCATCACTCTTTGCTGTCTATCTGAAAGCCACAACTCTATCCATTTTAAGATGCTACCTGCAATACCATGGGACTGAAGCTGTATCATTAACCGTTTATGGGGTACCTTGTCAAAGGCCTTACTAAAGTCAAGATATGCTACATCAACCTGATTTCCCTGATCAAATTGTTCTGTGGCGAAGTTCAAAAAGTCCAAGAGGTTTGTGAGACACGATCGTCCTTTTCTAAACCCATGTTGAGTATTTTGAATCAATCTGCTACCTTCCAGATAACTAACTATTCTATCCTTGATAATTGATTCGAGTACCTTGCATACTAGGGATGTGAGACTTATTGGCCTATAGTTTTCAACTTTCCCTCTTTCTCCTTTCTTGAAAATAGGAACTACATTTGCTCTTTTCCAATCGGTTGGAATTTCATTATGTGAAACTGATCTACAAAATATTATACTAAGTGGAAATGCCATAGTTTCATAGGGTTGAGGCCAATATTGTTGAGCCTTGTCAACATCTTAATTGCCTCAAAATAGGCGGTGAATACTAGTTGCGAATATTAAGTGCAAAATTTGAGGACAGGGCAACGACTAGCAACATACATGACCAGCATCCTGCAAGGAGTAGAGAAAGACAAGCAGCATGCCCAACGCACAGTTTCCCGCAATTCATTTTTGCCTTTCTTTTTGTTCAACCGGTGTGGCTCCGGTCCAGGGCAAAGCAGCTGGCACATCTGGACAGCCGTCATCACAACTCTCGCCGTGTTGTATTTTTCGCCATCGCTGCACCGACCGTAGCTGCTGGAGCAACTGTGGTCAGGCCACTGAGATAGCTGTGGCCACTTAACCGGTCGTCACCGCTATGGTGGCTGTGGCCGTTGAGGCGGCCGTGACTGTAGCTGACAGCAGCTGACCTTCCTAGTTTTTGACAGCATTTACGGCTCTCAGGAATATCTTACATCTCAGTATTCCTCGCACCCATCGCCAGTTCTCAATGACTCTTTTAGCTCCAGGGGCCCTCGATACCTCAGGTACTCATCCTAAAGCTCAGGAGCATCCCAGTCCAGTCCTCTGGCTCTCATTCATCCGTCAGGAACCCTCTCCATCTTACATAAGCCATTCCCAGTCATCGACAAATATGTCGAGCTTTCAGGGGGTTCCTGCAGCTGAGAGACATCCCTCACTCTTTTGCAAACCTCGCCAACTCTCGAAAATCTTAGTTCTTAGGTCTTAGCTCGAAACTCTTAGGCGGCTCTTTCCATCCATCAGTGTTCACCTCACGCCTCAGGATCATCACAGTCCGCCCCGCTCTAGCTCTCAAGGGCCATCCCCAGTCCTCGACAGATTTTCTGGGTATCAAGGACAATTCTGCTCTTAGAATTCATCACAACCATCGCGAGCCCTTAGGAACTCTCGCTTTTTTATCTCTCTCTTTATCTCTCTCTCCTTTCCCTCTCTCTCCCTATATATATATATGTATCTATATACCTATCTATCTATCTAGCTAGCTAGCAATCTCTCTCTCTAAATCTTCGGAGCCATGCTCTTCTCATAGGGACCCTTCCGAGCCTCCCGGGTATCCCGGTCCAATCCTCTAGCGCTCAGTGACCATTTTCAATCGGCAGGGGTCCTCTCCAGCTACGAGGGGTCCTTCCCAGTCCTTGAGTCGGTCTAACTTCAAGCGTTTTCTTTCTAGCTTTGACGTCGGCCCAGCTATCACTTGCCTTACGAACTTTCTTAGCTCACAGGGGGCACTGTTAGCATTCGAGTGCCCTCTCAATATGCTTGGACCCTTCCATGTTATTGACAGTTCTTGTGGTTTCAAAAATATTCCAGCTTGGAGGCTGACACTCAATATTCCTCACAGCACTCGTCAGCCAACGATTTTTTAAAATCTGTCGGGGACCTTGTTCATCCATTAGGGGTCTCAATCTCAGAAGAATCTCAGCCCAATCATCTCCAACTCTCGGCGCTCCTCTTCACCACTCAGGGTGATATTATGCTTTTAGGGGCCATTATAGTTCTCAATAGCCCTGTCTAGTTCTCATCTCTGGGGAATTACACCTCTGAGATGGGTCCTCAATAGTCCTCTTCAGCTCCTAAGGGTCCTGTTCATCTCTCAGGGGCCCTTTCAAACCCCAAAAGCATTCCAACTATCTCTGACCCTCAGGCGCCCTATGTATTCCTCTGGTCGCAAGGGCCCATTCCAGCTGAGACTGCTCTTTCTAGTTGCAATGGACATTCCAGCTCTTTTGTCTCCACGGCCCTTGCCAGCCCTTCGGATTGACATCTTCAGGTCTCAAGGAACATTTCCATGGAAGTCGTAAGATGCGTTTTAAATTTTCCTCGGCTATATCTCTGCCCCCCAGGGCGGTCGCCTGGAGTGCCCTATCTGACACGCCAAGGGACGGGTGTCCCTTCACCTCTTGGCAACACCACTGCTTTTTAACAGCTCTGACCCCCCATGGGTTTAGACTCTTTACGTAGCACCGGGAACCATCGGCTTCCGCCCGAATCGTCGCCGTAACTCCTGAGGCTCATTATCGGCCCGAGGCCCGCTGTCAGCACTGAGCCCCTCTCCATCAGCGAGAGCAAAGGCCGACCCAGTTCCCCTGTACGTTAGCCCCGAGGCCACTCTCCGTCGGCTCAGGGATCCTATTTCATGGTTCAGGACACTCCCCGTCCGACCCTCTCTCTGAGTCCCCTCCTTCAAACGTCTTGGCCTCCTTTATCACACAATGTGTGGTTTCGATCCCTCCGTCGTGCCAGGCGACGGAGTCTAGTCTTAATACCCAGGTCCCAGGGGCCCTTCATGCCGATTCTAGGCCTTCCCCGGCCACCTGCGGTCCTCCCGCGGCTAGTTGTCCTGTCTGTGAAACGGCGAACACATACCGTATATGCTGCAGCGTATATGCTGCAGCATACACGGTGCCGTACACGCTGCAGCGGTCGCAATACACAGGTACACTGTGTCTTGACTGTGTTGCTACGCCGCCGACCGCCGACCTCGAGCAACGGACGGCAAAAACCGTGCGGTGGATGTATCTCGCGCTCCCCTCCCCGACGTTTGTTTGTATAGCGTGAGATGTTGGGCGACTCGGCGCCGTCTTGTGCCATTCCGCGGGCCGGCCAGGCAGCGGGTGTACGGTACTGCGACCAAGGGTCTCATTCGTTAAAAGGCACTCCCAATGAAGTGAACGGTTCTACGTGGGACTTCTATGGACGTACGCCATTATTTTCACCGCTATCGAAATAGAAGCAAGGAACGTATAATTTTGCGTTTGAGTGATGAAACAGACGAACTATCCCTGGATTCTTCTGTTGCAGCGTTGCATTGCACAGTGGCATACCGAATGGGGGCATTGTGGGCAGTTCCTGACAGATTGTGGGGCTCCCAAGAATCCGCCGAGCTCAGGAAAAAATGTGTCATGCTCACTAGAAATCCCACTTGGTCCCTAAGAAATCGCACCGTGGCTCAGAAATTCACATTGGGTGTCCCCAAAAAGTCGCGCAGAAGCCCCTGATAATGACGCTGGGGCCTCAGAAGTTTGTGCTGGGTGTTGTGGTGTTCAAGAAAATCACGACGGGGCCACAAACGATCGGGCTGGTGCCCAGTGAAAATCACCCTGACCCTGTGGGTACCAAGAATTCTCGTTTGAGCTCCTGGACATCACTAAATGTATGGCAGGTCACACCGGGGCTTTAAGTCTCCCTGGGATCACCCAACAAATGAAGCCTGGAAACGAAAAACAGACCTGACACGAAAAATCCCTCTTGGATCCAAAGGTTCCACAACAATGGCTCCAAAGTTCATAAAACGTGTTGCTCCCCCCCCCCAAAAAAAAAGAAGTGTCGTAGCCAGTAAAACTAGCGCAAGGTATCAAAACAAGTGACCACGGTGCCCAAAAAAAATCCCACTTAGACCAAACAATTCAGGCTGCTTCATTTGAAAATCTCGCTGGGGCCAAATCGCCGCGCCGGAGCCCCACACGTCGCAGCTGGCTTCCCAAGAACCAATATCTACCCGGAATGTCACCCTGCAAGCAGAAAAATTGCGTCAAGGATCCACAATAAGAAGGCGTCGGACCCCGGAAAAGATCGTGCTGGGGCACCGAAAAAAAAAACGAGGCACCGCGAGTCCGAATAATCGTACTGAGGCCAAAAAATATCCTGCAGGGGGCTTACAGAAAATAGACCTGACGCCAAACCTCACAAGGGGACTCTTTCGAGTCGACCCGAGCACCGGAAACAAATCAGAATAGGTCCCGAAAGAAAATTATCCGAAGGGCCTTTCTACTCTCGATGGTGCCAGCTGCGGGAAAACAACCCTGAGCAGCCGCAGTGGCGTACCAAGGGGAAAATGCTGCCCCCATCCTGAAGGGGTATGCTCCCAACAATCGCGCCGGTTCCCCAAAAATCGCACTGGGCCGGATAATTTTGCATCGGGGGCCCAGAATTCGCGTAGCGGTCTGTGGATACAGCGGGCACCGTAACACTTACACCAGGCTCCCAACAATTTGTATCTGATTGCACCAAAATCGCGCTGGGGCGGAGCTAATTGCAACACGCCCTGATAACTCGCGACGATGCCCCCAAATATCGCGTACTGGACCCATAATTCCGGCGGTAGTACCAAAAATTTGAGTCGAGGTGTCACAAATACCTCTCTGCAAGCACAGCGTGGCCCCACAAAACACATCTGAACTAGATAAAAAGTAAGCCGGTGCCCTCTAAAATAAGGAGAAATTCCGAAGAATATATGTCCGAATCAGGACAATTTCTCCTAAGCTCTAAGCATGCCCCAGACGCCTTCAAAAATTGCGTACGGCCCCGAAAAAAGCGCACAGGAGTTGAAAAAATGCGGCGAGACACGTAGAGCCAGGTGCCAGGGAAATCAGGCCGAGACTCGGACTTAAAATAAATTCAGAAGTCACGAAAAGTTGCGTCGAGCCCAGAAAACTGTTCCAAGTCCCCCGGAACTACGCACCTGGGAACTAAATGTGCACCGTGACCCCGGAAATTATACCGAAGTAACCAAGGTTATGCTGGGGTTCCACAAATGTGCGATAAATAAACGCCTCAAATAAACAGCGAAGTTCTGAGAGCACAACGGGAGGCCGAAAATGCGCCAAGCCCTCCAAAGCCCGAGTTTCGCAAAAAGCGGCAGGGCCTTAAAATATGGTTTGACCCTAAAAAGCGAATTGGTCGTAAAAAGGAACAAAAAGACCGGGCACTAAATAGAGACATCAGGGTCTTCTCAAACGCACCGATACCTCAAGAAAGTCACCGCAGTACAAAAAAAGCAACAAAGCTCTAAAAAGTAGCCGGGTCTCAAATATGTACCAGGCCCCTAGAATATTGGCTGGAGCTCTAAAAGACATCCGTAGACGAATAAAAACACAACGGGTAAAACAGGGAACACCTAGCTAGGGTCTCGGCTCGGTGGACAATCTTGGAGCATATTTAACCTAAGATATGTGGTGCATCAAAGCTCAGTGCATCATAATTTCTTAACCACGAGCAAATATGGAAAGAAGACAACTAATACATGGAATTGAATTCATCGAATTTTCTAAGCGAGGCGCCATACCAGTAAATCCACATGCCAAATATGACACAAGACCAAATATGGGATCATGTGACAATGTGACAGCAATTAGTAAAACGAGACCTAACAGAAACTGAAGAAGCGCACGTAGTGTGGCGGATGCGCCGAGTGCGTAAAGTGCCCAGTGTACATGTGCACGAGTGTTGGTGTTTTAGCGACCCTACGTGAGTGATCGGAATGCCTGAAATCATAAAATTGTACTTTTTTGGCGATTTGTACCAGTGTAATTTCAGCAGTGTGAGGTGACTTACGAAAGGGTACGAACACAATATCCTTTGAACAGGATCGGGGAGTTCGTGTTGAAATCCGTTGAATCAGAAATGATGGTGGCAGATTTGGTCCCCTTGACAGGGCAGCTAAGTTTGTCAGTAATTATACTTTAAAAATAAAATAAAATAGTATCTCACTGACATAGTGGTCCGTGGACTTTTTCAAAAATTGGGGTCTGTGCGACAATTCCAAATCAGTTTGCCCACCCACATCGCAAATCCTAGGTACGCCACTACCATGGCATGATATAACTTGACCTGTTGATGGTCCTGATCCGCCGCAATGGACTCAGCAGCCCCGGTCCACCACAGTGGAAGGTATACTCCGTGACCTCGGTCCGCCGCAGTGGACGGCGTGCTCTGCGACCCTGGCCCGCCACAGTGGACGGTGTGTACTTCACGGCCCTGGTCCGCCATAGTGGACGATGTGCTCCTGGGCACTCGTCCGCCACAGTAGACGGTGTGCTCCGCGGCCCTGGTTCACCACAGTGGACTTCATGGTTGGAGAAAACGGGGTTTTCCTGGATTTTTCCCATCCGTAGCATGATCCTTTTCACAAAATTATTCTCCGTGATTTCCATTTGGACGTTTAATGGTGTTATTCGACAATGAATTTCCCTGTGGTAAAGTGCTCCAGATTCACTGGAAACTACAAAGTGATATTGTGATGTCACAGGTGTAAATGAAAACATCGTCCCCGACCCTGAACTCGCCCAATCACAACTTTGGCTTCGCCCCTCCCTAATGTTAGGCGCCAAGGAAATACTTTCACCGATTGTCGTCACAGTTCAGGTCTGCTGTGCTCCGATACTCCATCAAGGCCGGTGTGTTTTAGCCTGCATCTGATCGCTGAAACATTTTTATTTAAGCCGGTGTGTGTTTGTTGGTGTGTGGAGTGAGGGAAAGGCGCTGACGGTGACGATGACGATATATCCGAGCCCACTGTATGGAACTGCAGTCGTATGCCATTACTCAGAGTTGTTATGTTGACATGTACTGTGCACCACTCTTTTATTTGTGCGACTTCACCAGTTATTGGATGATTTTCCTCGTTCGCAAGCTGAATAAACATAAGCGTACAAATCGTCGAATACAATCTCTGAATTTCTGAGATCTGAAAATATAGTGTGCGAAATCCGATAAGCTTTTGGTTGGAGGGGGTACGTGCGTTGGCACTTCGCCCCCCCCAATGTTTTCAAAAATCGACACCCATGGGTTGGAAAAATGTGTATTCCGGGCAATATGTGGAGAGTTGGGTGGGGCATCTCCGATGCAATTCCTTGAACATGATAAAAACAAATCATGGTGCCAACAGAGTCCCTTGGGTTTCCTTGTTTGTTCGTTTGTTTGTCTCTATCAAACCAACTCGCGTTTTTAGCGTATCGTATTGGTACTGTTATTTTCAGATTTTTTTCAGCGGTTCAATTTTCTTTCTTGTTTTCATATTTCATAGAACAGGCCAGTGGAGGAAAGAAAGTGGAAGACCAAGAACGTACAGGTCAATAATTAATATGAAGGACTCATTTAGGTAGAGTGGCGAGGCCCTTTAAGTTAATACTTAGGTCGTTTTGCTCACTGGCACACCATCCTTGGCTCTTATAGCCCAAAAATACCGATGCTTTAATGGCAAAAGTTTGTGAGATGGGTGTGTTGATTCAAAATGAGATGGTTAATTCACAGGGGCAGATACTCGGAGGGCATTAGAGACAGTGTCTCCCTAACTCCTTTCTCACCCATGAAAAGTTTGCGCCCCTTTGACGGGAAAACCCCTCTCCCCGGATGTCTCGAGTGAACACCTTACCCTCAACCGATTATTAATTTTCAGCCGAAGTGATCCTTCAGACGAGTGCTCCCTTACTATGCAATTCCTTGATCCGCCCTTATTAGGTAGATGCGTGCCTAAACATTGACGTTAGACCAGTCAACTAATAAGTCTGCACAACATTGTCACTATTTCATTTCTAATAGGCATGTAAATATTTCCAGGGGGTCTTAGGCAAGTAATTTGAAGCCACTCACATTTTGCCTATGCTGTTCACATTATACACTTGGTACATTGTGCTTCAAACTGATACTGCCCAAACGTGACCACGCGTATTTATTCATCACGTAATTACAATTATCATTGATTGAAATTACGGCTACAGTGTTATTTAATGCAAGAACTATTTTTGCAAAGTTTTGGGGTCATGTAGTTTAAAAAAAAGGTTTTTTCTCCGTTAGGAAATTTTCAGGCAATGTAGGATGTTGGTGAGACATGCTATATGTAGCCGCGTGTAATTTGGGAGCATCGCACTCACTCTACGACCGTCTTCAAATCGCTGTTTTTATTTTTCATGAAGCGGATCTCTGGCCTTGGCAACAGCGCCACGGTCGGCTGAATTGCATCACGCCGCAGCGATGCAAGGCCACACACATGACGACTGTGCCCCGCGTCTGCATGCCGTCTGCGACGCTACTCCGCATTTTGGCATAGGATGGCAATAGATAAACTCAGTGGGGTGGCCAGGATTTGGTCCAGGGTGAGATCATCTGAAGAGGGTCCCTACCTACCGAGCCCCCCACTCTTCCGAATCTCCTCGGATTTCGTTTATTATATTTTCGAAGGGCTCTCTTTTTCTCTCTCCCTCTCTCTCTTTCTCTTTCTCTCCCATATACATATATACATATATGCAAATATGCATATATACATATACATTTATACATACATGGATATATGCATACATACATATATATATATACATACATATATATATATACATAAATATATATATATATATATATATATATATATATATATATATATATGTGTGTGTGTGTGTGTGTGTGTGTGTGTGTGTGTGTGTGTGCGTGCGTGCGTGCGTGCGTGCGTGTGTGCGTGCGTGCGTGCGTGCGTGCGTGCGTGCGTGCGTGGGTGCGTGCGTGCGTGCGTGCGTGCGTGCGTGCGTGCGTGCGTGCGTGTGTGCGTGCGTGTGTGTGTGTGGAAATGCTCAAATATCTGGGGAAAACAAGGTACTACGAGCTGGTGTGACTGTTGTGAGACCTACAATCAAGGTCCAAGGACCCGGTAAAGACTTTAAAAAAGAAAACACCATTTCGCTGCCCACAACAACCAAGAAACGAATATCTCTTGCGGAAAATAAAGCTACGTTGACACATCTCCAAGGAAGGTATATTTTCTTTAGCTTGAGGAAAATACGTATGCTCATCTCCATGGGCAAAATAGCTTGCTTCCATTACCCGCTACGGTGAAACATGTTTAATAGGAATTTTATTGTTCGTCATAAGCGCCGCAGACAAAATTTTCCTGAGGTGGCCTGACCAACAAGTGCAAAAAATCAAGAGACCCTTTACGTTGCGCCAAGAAACCTCCGCTTCAGCCCGCATCGTCTCCGTAGCTCGGGGTACTGCTTACGGGCCTGAAACCCGCTGTCGGCTCTCAGCTCCTCTTCATCAGCGTGAGCCAAAGCCGACCCAGTGGCTCTGCAAGTCCGGCCCGCTGTCCATCCGTAGACTCAGAGGCCCTCCTTCACGCCTCAGGACACTCCATCCGGCCGGAGTCCCTCTTCAAAACCTTGGGCCGCCTCTATCACGCAAGGGCTCCTTTGTGGGACTCCGGCTGTCATAGGCCCAGGGCCCTTCATATCGTGACTCTGGGCCCTCTCCAACGGCCCACCGTCGATACAGGGGCCCTCCCTAGTGACCAAGGGCGTCTGTCAGGTCTGCCAGTTCCGCCGTATGCGTGCGTGTCAGGCCGGCCGAGTCCGTGACGACGGTAGCATCTGTCACGCCGGAGAGCTTCTCTCAACACTTTGACCCCTCAATCAGTCCAGGGGCCCTTGTACAGCTTGGCCCCATCCGTCGGAGGAATGGCCCTTTCGGACGGCCCAAGGTCCTCTCTGGAATTATGGTCCTCATCCGTCGATGCAGGCGTCATGTTTGACGAACCAGGGCGTTTTTCGGCAAACCGTGCCCCATTTTTCAAACGTTTGGGCCTTGTCAATCACGTCAGGGGCCCTTTCGCAGTTTGAGCTGCGCGGACAGTCCAGGGACCCTTTATGTTGGGTCGATCCCTCTCCGTCAGCCCGGGTGCTCTTCCAACTATCAGGCGTCATGTTTGACGAACCAGGGCGTTTTCGGCAAACCGTGCCCCATTTCAAACGTTTGGGCATTGTCAATCACGCAGGCCCTTTCCGTTTGGCGCGACAGTCCAGGGACCCTTTATGTTGGGTCGATCCCTCTCCGTCAGCCCGGGTGCTCTTCCAACTATCCGGAGCCCCCTCCGTCTACCTAGAAGCCCTTCTCGTTAGCTCAGCCAGAAGCCCTCAACTTCTTTCTGATGGCACTCTCCGTTGATTCGGGCCCTCTTCATCGTCCCGGGGCCATTTCCGTCAGCCTAGAGACCCTTTCGTCAGTCCAGGGGTCCTAAACGTCGGCCCAGGGGTCCTAAACTTCGGCCCTTGCGGGCCTCCTGAAGTTCCCCCTCCGACCCTCCAGGAGCGACTGCTCCCTTCGCCCCCCCCTGGCTACGCTAAGGGCCCAGGGACCCTTCTCGTTGGTTCAGGACTCTTCATATTGGTCTAGGAAACCTTTACGTCAGCTAGGGGCCCTTCACGTCGGCCCAGGATCCACCATGACGGCTCAGGGGCCCTTTACGTTGGCCCAGATGCCCTTCACATTGGCCAGGGGGCCCTTCATGGGACTGTCCCATTCGCTCTCTCTCATTGGCTACGCCAGTGGTTCAACTGCGCGTTTGCGCATGGACGCACTGTCGTTTTTTCGGCGTCTTCAAGCGGCGTGCTTCCTGCCATTTTTCGTCGTAACTGGGTCACCAATTGCTTTGGCTGGTTAAGCAGTCCGCCTGAGCGCTCCGTGGAAGCCGACGGGAAAGAAGAATTCGTACAAAGAAGCGCCAGAAATTCAAACTTCTGTTCGGTCTCCGTTACAACGACAACACGTTGGCTGGAACAGAATACGAAATAGCGAGGCACTGGGCAAGCTGCTTTTAAATGGCGACGGCAGCCATCACTGGGCCAGAGGATATATGGAGAAGCCCTGATGCAATTACGGCCCCGAGACGTGGATGGCTCCAGAGGGTAGCGATCCGGTCGCACGGACCAGCCACATCAACACGCCTGGCACCGCCACGAGAACATCAGCAAATTTACGATTCTCTTCAGCGGCAGTTCGCTTCTCTGATCTGACTCCCGAGCGCTTCGCCGTCGCCGCCACGAGCGGAGGCGTGCTGCCCCTCCCTCCGCACACGATGGTATGAAAGGCGGCCACTGCAGTGGTCCCCAGTACGCTGCGGACAACGCCGGAGGGTGGCGGGGCGTTTGGCCTCTGCGCCACTCTGCCGGTCTGTTGATCGCCATGAGTTGCCATTGGTTCTGCAGATCACAGTGGCTATGCCGATGGCCGGCATAGCCACTGTGATTTGCGCGTATGTATTATATCTATGTATCTGTGTATTATATATTTGCCGATTGTCGGTTGCCTTTGACCATAAGCGTAGGAACGTCGCAGCAGATGGGTGGGCCAAGGTCAGCAGCAGGGGCGCACCTAGAAATTTCGTGAAGTACCATGGTTGAACACTTTTTGATAGATAACCCGATGATTTTAATAGTGAACACATGCTACCCATTTAACCCATTTAACTGCTTGCACCGTAAGTAGTGTTTGCAGAAATATACACCTTGCTATCCGTCTAAATGTATCCCCTTATCTTCGAGGTTCTTAAATCTCAGCCTGGACGCACACATCATCGGACGAGGAAAAGCATTGATAGTAGTCTCCGTTGTAATTCGGTGTTCTAGTACTTTTAATCCAAATGTCTTCATTGAATACATTCTGGTATCAGTGTCTTTGCCAAGCAGAAATTGTTGCATTTACCATGAGCCTACCATCTGGCCGAACAATTTCTGTTGAACGACATAACTTGAATTCAATGTATAACGAGCTGTCAATGCCGCTATGCAGTTACCCAGCTACAAAGTCACTCGGGTCAGTTGCCGTGCTCGCCATGTGCCTTGTCAGGTCACATACAAGCAGCACTCGTCACTCGTCACATCATCACTCGTCATTTATATTGCTCCTCATGTGACCTTGTCAGGTTACTTCACGAGTGCCTAAACATCTCGGAGGATTCTGAAATCCCGAGATGAGTTCACGCACTTGAAGTTGATATAACAGGATGTGTACATCACTCTGGCATCTATGCTACCGTAATAAATAACGGAAAGAAGTATTTGGCAGTGTTGGATGCCAGCAACGATAATACCCAGACATCTCACTCAAAAGGATGGATTTCTGCGTACGTTATATTCCATACTACAACGACAAAGCCGAAGTCCTGCGCCGGTTAGCCGTCGCCTGTCAACGACATTTCACCACGTTCGCGAGACCAGGGCGGTGTCACCCGTAGAACATTTCCTAGTGGATAAGACGATCCACATGCGACGGCAGCCAGCGTTTGATCAGCTCGCGATTGATGCCTGATTTGTACTTTTTGGGTCACCTCGTGACCTCCAATACCGCTTTAAATGTTTTTTTTTGTGCAGAGACGTTAACGTTACCCTTTTATCATTACCTAGATAGTGGCGGTAGTTGATGCGCGCTGGATGTATTCACCAGTGTTTCACAATATCCTGGGTTACTACTAGTGATGTGTAATTTGCTTTGACTCATAGGTACGGGGCTAGGTGAGGATAAAGTGCTGACTTAGTATTAGACATTGCATTAACAGTACCTGAAAACACTATTTTGCAGTGCCAATGGAAAAAAATTCGACGCCTAACAGAGTGCAGTGTTGAAGTGGATATTAACCATATAATTACTCCTTACTACACAAATTTTATCTGGCCTCAAGTTGGGTACTTTATTTATGATAACTTTTCGGAAATCAGTGACAGTTATTTAAATCCTCCTAATCATTAATTTGACCATACCACACCCATCGTTGATGAGTTGGGCGTAGTGAGTTGCATGAATTTCGATAACTAGCGATTTTGGTGGAAAAACAACTCTGCGAGACGTTCCCCCCATCATGGATCAGGAGCATGACACGATATCTTCAATTTTTTACATCATCTTGTCGGCGAAGGATGCGTCGCAGCCTATGCCAAGTTCTGCCCGTTTTTCCATGATTTTGGGTGAACATTGGCCTTAAAAGTAGTGTTCGATGCACCAATCTTTTGCTGCCACTCACAGATGATGTCCGAAGCCAATAGGTGCGCTTGTTTCAGTGCTTTCGGTATGGGAGGGATACTGACTGAAATAACCTCTTCTCTTTTATCTCATTAATCTCACAATAGGACGATAAACTAGCCTTCGGCGCGTCATGCACGTTATGAATAATAATGTGCAAATGCAACATAAATCTGACCATACCCTAAACTACTGACGTTGGATTGCACAAACCTACTGATGTTGGATTACCTAAAACATGTCGATATTGGCTCACCTACTGCCAATATGCTCATGAGGTTATATAAGAAATGATCAGGTGGAATATAATATATAAATCTCATGAATAGATCAGTTGTATTTATTGCCCATACAACTCATCGTTAAAGTTCCACATTTTTCTTATTGAAATATATTTTGTCACCGTCTTCCAATCGAAGATGGTGGCAAAATATAAGTGTCAAAACCAACCAACGTCTCAATGCTTTCTCGAACAGAATAATCCTTCCGCTGGCCTCTGGATTGCAGCGAGGCTGATGCTAAGCATATCTTTCAGATATGTCCCATTGATCAACCCACCGTTATGTCCTACAAAAATAACTGAATACAGCTAGATTAATCACTACTGTTCTTTATTAACACCAGCTTCATGCTCCAAGCAAAGCTTAAGCGATCATTTCTCAGTCCTAGGACGATAATTTCGCGATGGTGACAACAAGCAGTGGGTTACATTGGTTTTCTGATCGTAATCTTAGGAATTAGCGAATTTTTCTAACATTTGGTGCTGGGTGCAAGGCACCTGTCAAACATGCTAAAATGACAAATTCTTCGCGAATAAATTCACGCGCCTGGGATTTCGACCGCAATTTTGTCAAAGGGGACCTATCGAAGTAAAATGATTAGTGATCAACTAAATTCTCCTGTGAAGGGGCCTAATCTACCACTATCTTTCCTGATTCGTCGGATTTCAACCCTAACTTCCCCACCCAATTCTACGGTTTTATTTTGGTATCTCTTGATAAATCAATTCACGCTGCTGAAATTACACCCATACCACAACAACTGGATCGGTATCCGAAAATGTCAAGCTGGAGCCCTCCAAAAAAGGAGGATTCCCCAAAAAGCCAACGTCAGGGTCGGTAAAATGGCTCTGGAGCACAGAACATATTATCAGATGCCTTCACAAATTGTGTACGCTGCCGAAAAACATGCCGAATCTCGAAATATCGAGAAGGGATGCAAATACATGGCGCCAGGGTCTCGAAATTTCGGGCCGGAATTCGGACTTTTGATATTTTTTTACAAATCAGAAAAGATCCCCAAAAATAGCATTGAGCCCAACAAACTGGCGTTGGGTAACCGGAACCACGTGTCTGGGAGCGATAAGTCAGGCTGGGACACATAAAAATCGTACCGAAGCCCCAAAACCGAACGCCCACAAATGTGCGTTAGAAGCCCCAAATAAACAGCAAGACCCCAAGAGCACAACGGGGGCCAAAAATACACCAGACACTCTGAAGCACACAATCTCCAAAAAAGCGACAGGGCCTCAAAACATGCGTTGCAGCCCTAATTAAACATACATGGAGCTCTAAAAATATACACTGGAAGCTCTCAAGGCACGCAGGGACCATGCTAGCTTGATGCACCTTCGAAAACGCCCTGACACGTAAATATATCCTCGGTGTATAAAAAGCAACAAAACCCTAAAACGAGCAGGAGAAAATGTATTAAACCCCTAACTTGAATTTAAAATATATTACCCATCACTTTGAAATATAAAATTTCCCAATTCCAGGCATTCCAGTTCATATCACCCGGTCGCCACGACACCAACGTCCGTGCACTTGCACACTCATCTTGCGCATTCGGCGCATTCGCCACATTTCGTGCGATGCTACGGTTTCTGCTAGGCCTTCTGCCGTTTGCTAATTACTGCAACATGATAGACTTGCGCTATATTTGACGTGCTGGAATACTTAGTATGGGCGTTCGCTGCGCAAAGTCGAGTAATTAAATCCGATCATTAATTCCCTACCTCCCACGTTTTCTGGTAGTTATGAAATGCAGATTCCGCTCAGCTTTGATGCACCTGATATCTTTGCTGTTATCCTCCCAGAATGGCTATCGAACCGAGGCCCTTCCTCAGTGGTCATTGTTAGACCCTCTGCGCCTTTCTGCGTTCCGACCTAATGCATTTTCGAAACCCCTCCTCGTTTTAGTGTGTTGTTGCTTTTTTGGGCACCGATGATTTGTTTTACGTGTCGGCGTTTTCGAAGATCCCGCTGTCTTAATTTAACGCCCGGTGCTTTTGCTCGTTGTGGAACCATGTTTTTGCCATTTGCGGCCCCAGTCTCTTTTTCAGGCCCTGGTGCGGCCTTATGACCTCTGTGTGCCTTAAGAGCTTCTTGTGTATTTTGTTAGAGGTCGAGGTAGGTTTATTTATGGCTGCAACGCATTTGTTAAGGCTTTGTCGCTTTTTGGAAGATTATGTGCATTTTGCAAGGCCAGCTGTATTGTCGCCCACCGTTGTGCTCTTAGGTTCCTGTTGTGCTTATTTGGGGCTTCTGACGCACATTTGTGATGCTCCAGTACGATTTTGTGGCTTCGGTGCGGTGATTCTTAGTCCCAGCGCGATTTATCGTGCCCAAGGGCGTGGTTCCGGGCACCCAACGCCAGTTTTCTGAGCTCAACGCGATTTTTGTGGATTTTTAAATATTTTTTTTTTTGTAAAGTCAGAATCCCGGCCTTATTTGTCGACTCCCTGCCGCCACGTTTTTGCATCTCAACTCGATTTTTTTTAAAATACGGTATGTTTTTCAGTGCCATACGCAATTTGTGAAGGCATCTGGTAGCATGTTCGGTGCTCCAGAGCCAATTTTCTTGAACCGGACATTTATGTTGTTGAATCCATTCTTATTTTGGAAGGCTCCAGCTTTATTCTTTTTCGGATACCGATTCGGTTTCTGTGGTCACGTTGTTCTTACGTGTGGGCATAGACGCCAATTTTGTGGAACCTCGACGGGACTACCGATGGGTATTGTAGGTCCCGAGCGCGACATTTTGGGGGACAGATTTGAGTTTGTGGGAAGCGTTGTACTTAACTGTTACCCAACGCGATTTTGGCGGTTCCTATTGCAAGTTTTCGAGCCTCTGAACGAGTTTTCGGGTGACCAAAGTACGTACTTGGAGACCCCTGTGCGAATTCTGGTGGACCGACGCGAATTTTGGTGGCCCCAGCGCGAGTTTTGGAGCCCCGGCACGATTCTTGGGATGGGCGCGAATGATCAACCCTGGTCGATGCGCCCTAAAGCCCAAATAATTCATCATTTAACGATTCCTGGGAGCTTATGCCTTTCAGGATAGTGGGGGAATTTGCCCCTTTGATATGCCACTGCGGCCACTGAAGGAGTATGTTTTTCCCCATAATGACATTCCGGTTAAGGATTTATTTTTGGAGCAGCTGCAACTTTTGGGGCCCGGTCCGCCCTTCTGGGCCTCCAGGATAATTTTCAATGGTTGCGACGCGATTTTTCTATATAGTCCAATGTGGTCTTTTGGGTCCCGACGTCATTTGCTTGGATCCCTAGCGCGAACTTTACCTTCCTCGACACTTTTTGGGGTCTTTTACGTTTTTTGACGTCATTGTTGGGCCACTGAGTTGGAGTGTTTTTGTGTGTTTTTTTAGAGTTGGACCCATGTCCTGAGTGTTTTTCGTTGCTCCAGCTTCATTTGTTGCGGTCCCAATGAGACTGTTGTGGAATGGTACGACCCGACTTGCCACTATATTTATTTTCATGGTCCGGTCGTACATTTTTGGTACACCCAGGCTCAGCGTGATTTTCAGGGGCCCCGGCCGGATATTTTGGGTCCATATCGTAATTTTATTTTTGAAACATCCCAGTACGACTTCTACCATTTCTTAGGGGTTTCTTGCAAATTATAGGCCTCATCTCGCGCCATAAGTATCTCGCCCCATTTCCTGGATCCTCTTTACCGGTTTTCAACGTCTTATATCCTATCTTCCTCCATATTCACTGTCCCATCTCTCGTCTCGAAGGGCCCTCTCTTACATCCTCTTACATCCTGGGGCCCTTTACCATAGCATGGGGCTTCCTCTCGTGTCCCAGGGGCATTACCTGCCAAATTAGGTGCCTCCTGCCACACCTCGTGGGCCTCCTTTATCCCGGCAAAGCCTTACCAGTCTTGAGGGTATCTTCAATTTTGGAAACCTCACACCCCTTCATACCTGTTATCACTCCCATCTTAAGGGCCTCTTCTCATTTTCTTGGAAATCTTTCTGGTCTTCGGAGCCTCATTCAGCTCTGCAGACCTACTCCTTTTTGGGGATTCCTCTCGAGTCCGACAGGGCCCTTATTTCTCTTCTAGAGTCCTTTCCAAATTAGAGGCTCCCTATCACGTCTTGGGGACCTCTTGCTCTGCGTTTTGATTCGAACTTCGACCATCTTAAGGGTGCTATCCTATCTCCTGGTGGACTCCTCTTCTCTCCCAGGTTCCTCCTCTTCCAAATTATATACAACCTTTCCTAGCTCAGTGACCTCGTTATTTCCCGGGGCCCTTTTTGGCCATCTGTGAGCCTTCTTTATCGCCTGGGAGCTATCCCTCTTATCCAATGGCCTTTTTCTCCAATTTTAGGTCTCCTCGTTCATCATGGGTGTTATTTCCAATATTGTGTCGTCCTCTTCCGAATTAGGTGCCTCCTGCCATGTCTCTGTATCATCCTTTTCTAGCTCCGCGGAACCTTACTCGTTTTGGTGCATATTTTTGCGTCTCCGAAACCTTATCTCATATCCACTGACTTTCTTTTCCGTCTTAGGGCCTCCTCTCATTTTCTGGGTCCTCCCTTCCCGTATTGGGCCTCCTTTGCAATTATGGGTGCCTCCGTGCCAATTTTTGGCAGTCTCTTGATTTCTGGGGACTCCTACCCTCCCCTAGGTGACTCCTTAAAATTATGGGACTCCTTTCACGTCTTGGAGGCATCCTCATCTGTGTTTGGAGCCTCATTATCCTCTTAGCAGGTTGCTTTTGCGTCTAGTCCTAAATCTTCTCTTGTAAGGTACTCATCTAAAATGTGAGCCTCATCTCGGTAGCCTTCTCTCATTCCTAGGGGAACCTTCTTACCCATCTTGGGGCCCCCTCTTGCGTCCGGATAAATATCTCTTTTCATTACTTTCTATTGCAGGGTCCTTTTCTTCCATCTTGGGGGCCTTGTTTTCCAAAGTAACAACATCCTGCCACCCATCGGAAGCCTTCTCGTGTAGCCCTGGGTGGTTTCTTGCCCGTCTTAGTGGCATTCTTTTCGTCCTGGATGTCTCTTTTTGGTCCTGGGAGGCCTCCTTTTCGTTTTGGGGGCCTCCTCACAATCTCTGTTCCCTGTCTCTTTTAGGAACCTGATTATATTTCCTAGATGCCTCGTTGTCAGTCTTGGATCCACCTTGACAGCATCATCTTCTGTCCCGTCGGGCTCCTTGCTCACCTTGTTGTCTTATGTATTTCCTGATAGTGGTCTCCTCAAATTACAGGTGGCACCCCCACCCCCAAGTCTCAAGGCAAGGGGTGGAGACGATTGCCCTCGCTGCCACCACCCCCGTAGCGACGTCCCTGTTCCGAAATCTCATCTCATATCCACTCGCTTTCTTTTCCGGCTTAGGGCCTCCTCTCATTTTATTGGGCCTCCCTTCCCGTATTGAGAGTCCTTTGCAATGTCGGAGGCCTCCGTGCCAATTTTTAGCACCATTTATTTCTGGGACCTCCTACCCTCACCTAGGTGACTTCTTTTCAAATTATGGGCCTCCTCCTGGACGCCCCTAATTTGTAGAATCTCTGTTTCTTCCCGGGGGCCTCCTTTTCGTCCTAGGGGCATACTTTTCGTCCTGGAGTCTTCCTTTTCATCATAGGGGGCTCCTTTTCGTCCTGGGTCCTCCTTTTCGTCCTGGGAGCCTTCTTTTCGTCCCGGGCCTCCGTCTCGTCCTGGGGGCCTCCTTTTCGTCATGGTGCCTACTTTTGGCCCTATGGCATCCTTGTCGTCCTGGGTGCCTCCTTTTCGTCCTGGGGGCCTCCGTGTCAGTGTTTGGCACTCTCTTGATTTCTGGGGCCTCCTACCCTCTCCTAGGTGACTTCTTTTTCAAATTATGGGCCTTTTCCTGGAGGCCGCTAATTTGTAGAATCTCCTTTTCTTCCTGGGGGCCTCCTCGTCCTGGGGGCCTCCTTCTCGTCCTGAGGGCCTCCTTGCCCTATGGGCCTCCTTCTCGTCCTGGGGTCCCCTCGTCCTGGGGCCTCCTCTTGGTGGCCCATAATTTGGAGAAACTCCTTCTCGTTCTGGGGTCCTCCGTGAAGATTTTTGGCACTCCCTTTATTTCTGGGGCCTCCTACTCTCTCCTACGTAACTTATTTTTCAGATTATGTGCCTTCTCCTAGAGGCCCCTAATTTGTAGAATCTCCTTTTTTCCTGGGTCCTCCGTTTCGTCCTGGAGGGCCTCCTTTTTGTCCTGGGGCCTCCGTGTCAATTTTTGGCACTCTCTCGATTTCTGGGGCCTCCTACCCTCTCCTAGGTGATTTCTTTTTCACATTATGGGCCTTCTCCTGGAGGTCCCTAGTTTGTAGAATCTCCTTTTCTTCATGGGGCCTTCTTTTCGGCCGAGGGCCTTCTTTTCGTCTGGGGCCTCCTTTTTGTCATGGGAGACTCCTTTTCGTCCTGGAGGGACTGCTTTTCGTCCCGAGGCCTACTTTTCGTCCTGGGGCGTCCTTTTGACCCTGTGGCCTGCTTTTTGTCCTGGGGGCCTCCTTTTCGTCGTGGGGCCTCCTTTTCATCCTGGAGGGCCTCTTTTTCATCCCGAATGGCCTCCTTTTCGTCTTGAAGGCCTCCTTTTCGTCCTGGGGGCCTCCTTTTCGTCCTGGGGGCCTACTTTTCTTCCTTGGGGCCTCCTTTTCGTCCTGGGGGCCTCTTTTTCGTCCTGGTGGCCTCCTTTTCGTCCTGGGTGCCTCATCAAATTTCAGGGGGCGGCGCCCCGCGGTCTCACGCCAGGGGGAGCAATTTCTCCCGCTGCTCCCCCCCCCTCCCTCCGGTGGCGACGCCCCTGATCATGCGAAGACCGAAGAAGTTTGCGCCATCCGCCCTGTTGAGAGTGAATTCAGGGAGTTGAAGTACGAAATATCTTGCTTGTATGTGTTTTCCCTCAAAGATGCGGTAGAAGAAGTAGATAGACCCAGCAAGTTTCGTCCATACATTGTTTTCTGCGTTGTCCTCAGATGCTTCTTATGTATAAATACCTAATCTAGGTTAGCTTGAAAAATACAAAATCTTCAACACTTTATTTTTTCTCCAAAATTGTATCATGAAAACTCTGCATTGTTGTGATTTAAGGTATCCACTAGACAAATGTTACACACATTTCAACTCATTAAAGCAAGTAAACACGTTAGGCTTGGTTCGGTTAGGTTAGGTTATGCGAATCCGCCCCTGCACGCAGAGCCACCCTATCGACGGCGCGGGTCCGCCCCTGCACGCGGCGCCGCCACCCTATCGACGGCGCGGACCCACCCCTGCGCACCGCGCCGCCACCCTATCGACGGCGCGGACCCGCCCCTGCGCACCGCGCCGCCACCCTATCGACGGCGCGGACCCACCCCTGCACACCGCGCCGCCACCCTATCGACGGCGCGGGTCCGCCCCTGCACGCGGCGCCGCCACCCTATCGACGGCGCGGGTCCGCCCCTGCACACCGCGCCGCCACCCTATCGACGGCGCGGGTCCGCCCCTGCACGCGGCGCCGCCACCATATCGACGGCGCGGGTCCGCCCCTGCACACCGCGCCGCCACCCTATCGACGGCGCGGGTCCGCCCCTGCACACCGCGCCGCCACCCTATCGACGGCGCGGGTCCGCCCCTGCACACCGCGCCGCCACCCTATCGACGGCGCGGGTCCGCCCCTGCACGCAGCGCCCCCACCCTATTGATTCACGGACAGCAGAAAAACAACGAGTCGAGAGACGCGCAAAAACCACGCTGCCGCAAGGACGACTGAAGGTCAGCTCGACGGTTGGGCGGCCGGCCGAACTCGGCATGTCCAGGCTCGGAGCACGAGCCGGCAGCCGGGAGGGTGGTGAGCACAGGCGCAGCGAACGGGAGCCCCGGCCCCCTTAACGCAAAATATGCATAAGATGGAACAAAACATTTGGGGATTTGCACGTCGCCAAACCAGAAATTATCGACGCGTCGTGAAGCGTGCCAAAGGCGGCATCCGCAGACGCATGGGGCCTACTAAAATAAAATACTGGTAACGCCACTGTTAGCTGGCAGTGCCTTGGCATTCAATGTTCCTACATTGCGAAATTTATGTAGACACCACGTAAAGGAGATTTGCTTTGATTTGCGAAGTTGAGATTTCGTTCCTCAGTTGATATCCAGTGGCGGCGCCGGGTATGCATCCCGGGGCGGCGGAACGTATTGGGCTCTGGAGCGCTGCGCCCCCTTGAGAGAGCAAGGGGGTGTCGCACCTCCTTGGTGAGCTCACTAAGACTCTTTACCACGGGCGTTGATTTCTGAAAATTATTGTGGGCACAATACATGAAGGCAGTCCTAAATGGATCTCTATAAAATATGATGCGAAGTGCATTTATAAAAGTTAACTTGTATTCATGTCAATTTCATTGCCATTTACACTGATAAATTGCAAGTATTGTTACTTTGAGAATTCCGTCTGTAATTACATTCTGATACCCATATGCCATTAGTACGTGCCCGCTGCCCGCCTTCGACCGCCCGCCACTATCTGGCCGGGCGCGAACCATTCCCTGAGCGGTAATGGGTCCAAACGCCAACGTTACATGTAAATTTTCATATTTTAAACGTTAAGCGATATGCCTGGCATGGTTTCTACCACCAATGGGAAATTGAGGCCAATAGGTCCCCTCGATATTGTTTATTAACAGTACTCGCATGGGCATCGAAAGGAAAGAATACGTCTTCAACCATGAATTTCCACTACACAATTTTTGCGTGGCAGAGCCACTGTTGGTATTGATCAAGGCTGAATTTTTCCCATGCCGCCACCCGGCGGCTCTATGGGTCTCTGGACAGCAAATGTCAACGCTTGACGCGTATCGAGCCACGCCAGAACCTCAATGATGCCTGTAAAGTTCATGTCAAAATGCTTACGTCATATTTTAAGTGAAAAATGACGGGTTGAATGTCTATGCAAATGGTCGAATATGGCATCAGAAGCCAGTTGATTTCTTGCCGGTTTATTTCAGACCATTGACAATTACTTCACTAAATTAGAACATCTGATAAACATTGTAAATATAATACCTACGATGTGGTAATGGGACATAAATCCTGTAATTAAGTGAAAAAGGAAATGTTCAAACTTAGCCGAAGCAATCCAATATGACATCGTGATATAGCACCTTCGATTTGTGCTTAGTCAAAACATTTGTAAACTGTTAACACACTGCACAGAAGTTATATCACACATTTGAATCGCAAGATGTTTTGTGGCAAATTGCTCACATTTCACCTTGAGTACAAAGTGACAGGGTGAAATGATTTGACCGTACAACTAACTATGCATCATACGAGAGCTTGTTTAAACCTTATTCAGATTTAACCATTGAAAATACTTGCAACGTACAGCACTATATCATGCATATAACGAATAGTACTATATCATGTGAAAACTAGGGCACACCGTAAAACCATTAGTGAGACTCTAATAATGAGTTTGCACCTCCTCCCCACACACACACACACACACAAACGCACA
Source organism: Imbricaverruca yamaguchii (assembly GCA_034440575.1). Taxonomy (NCBI): domain Eukaryota; kingdom Metazoa; phylum Arthropoda; class Thecostraca; family Neoverrucidae; genus Imbricaverruca; species Imbricaverruca yamaguchii. Next base: position 45,934 of record JAOTOL010000772.1, on the reverse strand, counting down.
TAGCGGAAGTTGAACTTTTGATTGAACTGCTCATATTTTTAAGTAGTACTAACAGTTTCATTCGCACCAGAGAGATGAACCTATTATTACAAAATGATCCATCAGTCGTGAAAAGAGTTCCAAGTTCAGCAAGAACACTGAATTTGAAAGTACTTATATTGTGATGATAGTTATATTTCAGTATCAAATGTTGCTGTTATAGACGCGCCCAGGGGGCCTACCCCCATCCCCCTTAGCTGTGAAAGTCGTGTGAAATTGAAATTCTCTAAACACTATAATTATCTCTGAAATTCTCGGGCTATCTATCCAAAGTGTTCAACCGTGGTACATTGCGAGATTCCTGGCTCCTGGATGCTGGAGAGTCGGTCTAGAAGTCTGGAAGTCTTGAGATGTTGAAGATAGGTTAGAGGGGCGGGAAGGTAATGGTCGTGTGCGAAGGGCGGAATGGGGATGATATACGAGGTTTTGTGTGCGGTGTGTATATGTATATATATATATATATATATATATATATATATATATATATATATATATATATATATATATATATATATATATATATATATATATATATATATATATATATATATATATATATATATATATATATATATATATATATATATATATATATATATTATAATATATATATATATATATTATATATATATATATATATATATATATATATATATATATATATATATATATATATATATATATATATATATATATATATATATATATATATATATATATATATACATATAAATATATATGTATAAATGTGTATTGGTGGCAGGTGGTAGGTGGCAGTTGGCAGGTGGCAGGCGGCATCTTCTACCTGGGTCCCAGGACCGCAACCGCAAGCGTGACTGGCGTCTTCCTCTTCTCCGTCTTCCAAACCAAACTCGCACGATCCCAGTAGGCAAAGTAATCCAATCTGGCGGCGTTGGCGTGCGGGACGTGCGAAACCCGAGAGTTATGACAAATTGTGACAAATCGTGGTTGAATCGTGCACCTATGTCATTCATGTATTGTGCCCCTCCCATAAAAATAACAAATCAACGCCACTGCGCATGCGCAATTGCACGTAAGAGCAACAGTGCACATAAATGTACGTAAGCGCAGTATGTTTGTCACCACATACTGCTTCTGCACATCGGTTCGCACAGCTCTCCACCACGCTACGCCTTATATACAAGGTCAGTCCGGCAGTGCTGCCACCCCTTCCACCCCGGGCTCCCTCCAAACCCCCCACCCGACTTTTCCTCTAGTGCCCTCTGCACGACCTTTATCTGATCTATCTAAACGCGCCTCCTTCACGCACAGTTTCTGATTTCTTTGTTCCCTTCGACTTTATCTGCCCCTACTTTTACATCTGCCGGGCTCTCTTCACGCCCTTCTTTACCCTCCGCCAGAAACTTGTAAACTGTACTGTGTCACACACCTGCCATTCTCACTCTGTACCCTACACCACAAAACATACACGCAGACAACAGCTACACAGCATGGACACCAACGAACCAACACCCAATGGAGGTTACTTCATCTGTCGCTGGGGAGACGGGGAGCCCATGGACTCCTCCAACCCTGGCTGATAGATAAAGTGGTCTCCCACTGCACAGGAGCGTCCCTACACGCAAAACACCGAGGTCAGAGGCGCTCCTGGTTGACGTTAACAACTCAACAGACGGATACCTTCTTCCAAAAATTCGACACAAACGGAAGAGGCTATCAGCATCACACCGGCTACAAACCTTAACACAAGCCAAGGCACCATCATGGCAAGGGAGCTGATCGGTATACCAGCGGAGACAATGGGCCCTTGTCAATGGCCCTCAAACTTGGGGGCCAGGGCGTCTCCGCCGTATACAGGCCGGCTTCGAGACAGGGATACAAGGAGTATTCGTACCATCTGAGCCACAAATAGCTAGAGCCGATTACTCCGCCCTGACAGCTCTGGCACGATTGCTATCGCAGTTGATTTTTCATTTTCGTTGGGTGACACCCGTCGCTCTTTTCGTTCGTTTCTGGGGGTGACAACCGTCACCCCGCGCATTTTTTTTCTCGTATTTCCGTTCCCTGAGTCTCTGCGTTTTCTTCTCCTTTGTTTAGATTCCACGAGATAGGTTTTTCCCCGCGATGGGGAAAAACGGAAAAAAAGGAAACTGACCCTAGCTCGCCGCCACACTCCGAATCGGAATTTCCTCCACCCACGACGCATGCTGACCATCGCTCGGCTCCGGACCATGCACATGATGCCCCACCTCTCGATGTAACTGCTGTGACCCGCGCCGAACCATTCCTCTCGATGACGTCATGGACGCCCTTTGTGCCTCGCCGACCCGTGCTCGTCCCAAGACTACGACATCGTCTCCGGACCAGACCATCACCCTCCTCGCCGCTGACCCACGCTCGAACCAGACCACACCCTCTCAACCTGAACCTATCCAGACCATTGAACCTTACCTCGACAGTGCTGGCTCGTTTGTAGTCGTGAAGCCTGTCGAGGAATCCGTGTCCTTCCGCCGTATTAACGTTTTCTGGCCGAAAAAGCAACTCCTTGCCATCTGCTCCTTGACCGATCCCGACATCGAAGCCCCGGCCAACGGAACCCTCATCATTAAAATCCAAACCCGAGCGCAGACCAAAGCACTCCTTCGTACCATCACATTTTGTGGTAAATCCGTCACAATTTCCTTACACTCCAACCGCAACACCACCAAGGGCACTGTCTTCGCGCCGGAGCTCAGGCCGGAGGGAGTGACCAACGTCCACCACATCACCTCCTTTAAAGACGGCAAGAAGCGTGATACGAGCCTCCTTGTCCTTACCTTTAACTTCACCACTCTTTCCAAGACCCTTCTCGCCGGCTATATCCGATACCAAGTCCGTGTACTTATTCACAATCCTCTCCGTTGCTTTAATTGCCAGCGCTCCGGACATGGCAGTAAGACGTGTCACCAACCAGCCCGCTTCCCAAAGTCCGGAGAACCACCTCATCCTGATTCAACCTGTTCCAAACCTGCCCCTTACCTTAGCTGGAGCACATCCGACCACCTCACCACTTCCAACCTGCATCCAGTCTGGCGACGGGAGAAAGAGGTCTGCGCAGTCAAGGCCACGACCGGGGTGTTCTACTCCCAGGCCAGGCGGACCAACGAGGCCACCTTCCCGACCAACAAAACTTACGCCCAACCGGCCACCATTGCTCCCTCTACACCTCGCGTCAAAACAAGTTCCACGTCCACACAAACAGAACGTATACCAGGCCTGGCACCACTCGCCAAACTAAAACCAATCACCATCACGACGCAAACAACTTCGGTTCCCCACACACATACCACTCCGGCTCCCAACAAACGGACCACTCCAGGGAAGAGTGACAAGCCCCGCAGTCACTCGACTGCGGGAGTGAATTCCCGTTCCCCCTCAGCGGGCCGCCGATCGAGCCCTGCGCGTCCAGCGCCGGCAGGCGCCCACACGACATGACCGACTCCAAGCCGGCGGGCATCACCCGAGGCAGTAACCTGCCGCCGTGACCATGCCAAGGTCACCGGTCGGTCGGACGGCCCGGGCAGGTCTGCCGCCGCCGCCGCCGTCCGCACCCATCACACATACCCATCAGTCATGGCTGCACCAGGCACCGACAGGTGTCGACAAACATTTTGAAGACTTTAATGCATATAGTTCAGCCTAGGATAGATCACGCACACATACAGATACTCCAGGACGCAGTATTGAACATACCTTAGACAGACACAACTTAGTATTACTTAACACCGGAGAGCACACATTTTCCACCTCGGTCACAACACATAAACTGCCATTGTTCTCCAGGCCAGGGCTGGAGAACAACCATTTGCTCTCCAGTCCTGGCCAACGATTTTGATTTGACCGTATACACCGACATACATGATAGTGAGCAGCACCCCATCAAATTAATACCCACCATTTCAACAGCTGCGGATACCACATCAAGTTTTATCCCTCATTGGAAACTTTCAAAGGCAGACTGGACCAAATTTGAGGGGCTTTCATCCTTACAATACATCCCGGACATTTCTCCAGTACAAAGTATACATTTCATTACCAACACACTTGTACAAGCAGCATCTGTAACCATCCCACGCACAAAACCATTTACAAAACGCTTACCAGTACCTTGGTGGTGTCCCGAAATCTCACAACCATCGCGGGAAGAACAAGAGCACTTGGAAAATATTTACGCCACCCAGATCAACAAAATTTAGTCAACCGGAACCATGAACGTGCGAGGATACACCGCATCATTCGCGAAGCTCGACGCCGTCCATGATTATCATTTTTACAACTCACATTTCAAACACCGTTGAGTAAAATATGGGGATTGATCCGCCGTTTGAGCGGACGATCCACATTTAGATCACTTCCGGCCCTCAAACTTCGCAATATCACCATTACCGAACCACAAGCAATAGCGATAGCGAATACCATTGCTCACCATAGCTCAGACTAAAATTGCATGCCGGGTTTCATAGACAATGCAAAACACACCTTTTACGCCGATCTCACACAGTTTGGCTCCGACAACACAGAAATATATAATACTCCTTTTCATATGTCAGAACTTGATACAGCCATTTCTTCTGCCGGCAATACTTCAGTAGGTCCCGACAACTTACACTATTCTTTTTCAGGAATTTGCCGGATGATACCAAACATAGCATTTTGGACACATTTAATTCACTATGGACAACTCATACCTTCCCCGAAACCCGGAAAGAATCTTTCATCATACCCATCCCCAAACCTGGCGAGGACCATGCAACCTCACACACTTTCGACCCATTGCACTCACCAATTGTATAGGAAAACGTTTCGAACGCATAGTTATAAAAAGGCCGACCTAGTACTTGGAAACAAATGCTCTTTTATCTCCATTTCAATGTGGTTTTCGGCGAGGAGGCAGCATCATAGAGCATCTCATTCGGTTGGGGACAGACATCCGTCAAGGCTACAAAAATCATCAACACACTATCGCAGTATTTTTTGACATCAGCAAAGCGTACGATATGGTTTTCAAACCCGCATTACTTTTCAAAATTCAACAACTCGGCATAAAAGAACATTTAGATAATTATTTAATAGGTTTCTTATCTGGTTCTGGTCGATCCCACGTCACGTGCCAGTCAGCCACATCAGATCCACATTGTCTTCAGAACGGTCTACCGCAGGGAAGTTGTCTTTCACCGGTATTATTTGACATTGTCATTAATAATCTTTTCGATGACCTGCATGGCGATCTATCATATTCATTATCTGCAGACGACGGTGCAATTTGGTGCTACGGCAAGAATTATGAACATTGTTTACTTCGCTTACAAAACGCACTTCACCGAATACACGAATGGTCTGTAAAGTATGGTTTCTTTTCTTCGGCCCCCAAATCTGCAACACTGATATTTATCAAATAGTCTCCTTGCTCACACCCAGACACACCGCTTCACCTCGGGAACAGCCACATACCTTTTGTAAACTCATTCAAATTCCTTGGTATTATTTTTGATCGTCAGTCTAGCAGAAAAATGAACTGGCGTCACTATAGCTTCTGGAATCAAAACATTTACTGCAAAACATCATTCCATTATTCCACCGATTATTTCTCTTTCTCTACCAAACACAGCACCATGGCAGATGGCCGAAGGACACGTATTTAAAATCTCACCACCACCCCAAAATCAGAGCCTTGTCCAGAATATGCCAAACAAAAATTCCACCAGTTTCGGTCTTGATATTGCCATGCTCATTTTGTTCATACTGACGAATCAAAGGAAGCCAACAGGACTCTCTTTCCTGCCACACATTCTAGACATACTAAAACGCATATAAAAAGAATAAACATACTACGAATACTTTCCGGCACACACTGGGGATCCAACCGAAATTCACTACTGACACCATACAAAGCAATCATTCGGGCATCATGAAATTCGGATCCCACTATTCGAAAAACCTCAAAGCTATAGACACACTTCAACACCAATGTCTCAAAATAGCTACCGGAGCCTACATCACCTCACCCTATCTTGCTCTTCATATATACAACCACATACCAGAACTAAAACACAGACACAGAAGTACTGCTTAGATATCACTACAAGACTAAACAACTCACTAAACAACACCCATGCACCCAGGCACTAAAACTTCGCATCGCATGCATACACCAACTCATAAGAAAAACACTATTAAAAACTACAATAGGCTACCGCATACAACAACACGCAGACACTTTGAACACAACGCTCCCCACCTCAACGCCATTCCCACCACCCACTGCATGGTGAAAACAACAAACACCCACGACACACTTCCTAATTGCCAAACCGAAAAGCACATACTCACGCATAGGAATACGTTTCCTACAATACACAGCACAATACGCTAACTACATCATCTGCATAGACGGATCAAAATCACACACACAGCAGATGGGCACAGCGGCGGTGCTGTATCCTAATGTAGCACCGCCCCGGGTCATCTTACGTGCCCGTCTGTACGACACAGCATACACATACACAACACAATTATACGCAATCTTTTCGGCTTGCTGCACCATCCATAACACAAAAATGGAACACAGCAGCATATTCACGGACGCAAAATCAGCATTACAAAGCATAACGCTCGGCACCAAATACAAACACCCCCTCATCCCCAAAATACTACACATACATACAACTAAACATTCAACAACGCCCACTACTTCTCTGGATCCAAAGTCACACAAACATGCATTGCAACGAACACGCAGACACAGAAGCAAACATTGCCACAACATTACAACGAACCACGCAATGTCCCTATTCACAATCTGACTACTACCCCACAATACGCCAGGCCATCAACAAACGCATGCAACAAACACGGGACACAGCACTAACACAACTACACGAAATACACCCTAAGCACGAATACTGGCACTCCATGAACCAAAACACCAGACTCAAAGAACGGACACTAACACGACTACGCATCAGACACACACCACTCACACACTCTTACCTCCTACTACAACACCAACTACCACAATGCGCAACATGCCATTAAACCCTCCCAATTAAACGCATACTCATATACTGAACCAAATACAACAACCAACGAAAGCATATCACAAACTGTTGCACCACACACAACATCCTATAAACCTCACCACGCTTCTCAACGATGACTATCCAGTACTACACAAACATCTCTGCCACTTTCTCAGTATCGCACGCCTACTCGAACAATTGTAAAAAATAAAGGAAAAAATGATCGGGGGGGGGGAGAAGAAAAAGATACGCTTAAAAGGAAAGAAAAATGAGCAAAACTCAGAAAAATACAACAAAAATACATAAGATATGCTCCAAAAGAAAAGACATATCGGTCCACTATCCCCAAAACACATATTCTGGCAACGTTAAATATATGGCGATGACCCCCCACACTACACCCCATACCCCAATGTGGCACCGACCGGACTGACAGCTCTGCTCGACTGCATCATCTCCGGCTCTCAAACAACTCTACTACGCCATCTCTACACCTTTGATCGAACCGGACCAACTCAGCTCTACTCTTCAAGATGCCTTCAACTCTACTTCAACACCGTTCAACAAATCAACTAACCCATCCTCCCTCCATCTAATCAGCCTACCATACGATGCTCATCCTCTCATTCTGCACCCCAACAAACGGAACTAGCAGATATCACCACGCGGTGCCAGGCTGGCAAAGTTCAATCGCACACGCACACACACACACACCCACACACACACCCACGTTTGCACAAATGTACGTATGCGCAAACGTGCGCAAGCCCACAAGGACGCAAGTAATTGTATGTAAGTGCAAAAGAACGTAAGCGCAAAAATACGCCGGCAAAAATGTTCGTAGGTGCAAATTTATGTCAACGCAAAAGTACGTGAGAGAACGTGTGGGTCAATGCAAATATACAGAAACGAAAAACGGCTCAAATTTTAAAACGGCTTAAGTAAATATACTTAAGTGTAAAGGCAAATAGGCTCAAATTTTCATAAACGCGAAAGTTCGTTAGAGCAAACGTATGTAAATACAAATTTGCCAAACCGAAATGCAGGTAAGCACAAGTGTACGCATACCAAATGTACGTAATTAAATGCACGCATGACAAATGTACGTAAGCAAACGCATGCATGTACAAAAGTAAGCATGGTAAATGTACGTAAACATAGATGCGACTAAGCACAAAAGCACAAATGACGAATGTGCTTCTGACAAATGCACGTAAAAGCGAATATACGCATGGAATTTGCACCTAACAAAATGTCCGTAAAGAAATGTGCATATGCGCAGATATACATACATTCGTTGATACGTACATTTGCTCATACATATTGTTGCGTTTACGTACATTTGCCCCAACGTATATTTGCGCATACGTAAGATTGCCATGCGAATACATACGCCAACGTACATTTGCTTGCGTATATTTGTTCGGTCATCAGTGCGGACGTCTGGCAAGATTTTGTGATGTCACGACCACTCCACGCGACTTTTGCCGAACGATTTTACCCTTGATGTGAGGCCTTGGATTCGGCGTCGGCAGAGGCGCTCAGTGACTAGCTGAGGTTTCCCGGGCCGCAAATGGCGCAGTAGACATAACTAATACCCACACGCTACAACAGCCAATCACTGGCAACGACGCGACTTCGCGCCACGCCGGTCCACCTTGACCGTGACCTTGAGAGACCAGTTTATTTTCGCTTCATGACGAGCACCGCGGGCGGGTGGAGAGCCGGCGTTCCGGTGAGCAGGTCTGCGACGGTGTGGTGGTGATAGCGCTAAAGCTGGGCACCCGGAATCAAAGTGCACTGGCGTAACTATGATTTGGTTCATGGGGGGGGGCATTTGAAGAGGGTCCTGTTATCTACCGAGCCCACCCCACTTTCCCGAAGCTCCTCGAATTTCGTTTGCGTTGTTTATTTTATATATATACACACATGCATATATATATATATATATATATATATATATATATATATATATATATATATATATATATATATATATACACACACACACACACATATATATATATATATATGTGTGTGTGTGTGTGTGTGTGTGTGTGTGTGTGTGTGTGTGTGTGTAAAAGTACTAGGCTAATATGGTTAAATGCGTGGCTAGACCAGACACTCCGCGCTGGGGTGACTAATGCATGACCTGCAATGCCAACGGTCTGGTAAAGACCAGAAAGGAAAACAAACCATTTGGCTGCCAACAACAATCGAGACCAGACAACATATTGCGGAAAATAAAAGGACGTTGACGCATCTCTAATGAAGGCGTGGATTTGGTAGCTTAAACAAATGCAAGTGCTCACCTCCATGGACACACTTGATTCTTTCCGTTATCCGCTACGGTCGGACATAGTTTAATGGGGAGGGTGTCCATGATAAGAGTGGGGGCCTAGTGGCGCAACCAGGATTTTCCTAGGGGGGACAAAAAAAATTGAAGGAAGAGAGAAGGCGCGCGTGCGTGAATCGCGCCGAAAATTAGGGTTTTGCGCCGTGACAATATCAAAATGTCTTGCTTGATCCAGTGTATTTTTAGTTGGTAAGGGACGAACGGCCCCCAGTCGCTTCACGCGCTCGCAATTAGCCCCCGACTGAGAGGGTCAGTTGGCAGCTGGCTCGATAAGGCCGGGGACGAGCTACCGGGCGGCCGTGTCGGTGCATTGACGGCACGGTAAGCTTTCGGTCTAAATTCTGCCGTTGAACTGGAATTCATGGATCGGGCGGTGGGCCAGGGTTCACGCAACAAGCTATGCTCGACAATAGAACCATGGTTCATAAAGCCACTCTAGCAAAAATTCGGATTACCTTTTCTTTAAATCGTGGATCGGGTGATGCGGCCAGGGCTCACTCAACAAGGGCTGTTTATAAATTTGATCCTAGTTTACAAAGTCACCCCAGCAAGAATTCGTGCTAAATTTCTGAAAAGCGTAAAGGTTAGACATTATATTATTATTTTATGGTGAGAGAATGCTCCGTTGACATCATAAACCTCTCATCTCCTTCCACTACATCCTTTGTAACAGAGCTCATTCTAACACTTCCAGCTCGTTCTGTACCGCCGAAGTCCGAAATCCACAGCAATCAAGCGCTGCTGGTCTCCAGGGCTCCAGTGGCGGACCGCTTGCTGAACTGGTAATGTTTGGCCGACTGGGGAGTGCAAGGCGGGAACAGCGTAGACTGTTCTCACTGCATGACTGCAGGGCAAATGACCACGTGACGACCGCATAAGCGCATACCTACGGCCGATCAGTGGTGAAATTTATAGACTGTTACGGAACGCACAACTGTGAAGCGGCGCAGTCTACCAGTAGTTATTTGTGTGGAGCAGCACAGCCTACTTTTATAGGGGCCAGCCACAGCTAAGGGTACCCCAGCACATTCCACTGAAAACGAGTGCACTATCGCCAGAATCAAGCATCAAACTCAGCCCACTTCAGGATCCAAGGCCCTCTCTAACATGCTTACTGGAGGCGGGTACGTGTTCCCACACCTATTGTCGCTTCCTAGCCAGCTGGATTTCCCATCGCATAAACATTAATGGCTCGAAAAGGATAGGATCTGGCCCCATTGGGGTAGTGGCGTCATAGGCGTATATTTATGAAAATTATTGGGAAGGCATAATACACGAAGGCATTTATAGGAATAAAATAGCCTTGGCCATGCCAGTCGCTGCTGGCCATCTCGGCCCTGTCCGCAGCAACGATGTGTATTAGAAAGCAATCTTGGGGGATGAGTTTCAATTTTTCCCGCTGTGATTGGGGAAAGTGAAAGGGTCGTAGGCCAATTAGGTACGCAGGTCGGTGGCTTCCTCGAGTCGTCGATCGGCGCAGTTTTTGCCGCCTCCGCCACAAAAACATCACCACTACGGCCGATCGCTCCAAAGTGCTTGTTGAAAAAAGCATGACTCGATGTTTCCAACCGGATCAGGCCATTACCATTGCCATTGTCATGCATCCCAGGCGCCGCCGCGGTCGGAGTCATTTGAAGGTTGCATTGTTCCCGACGTGAAATTTCACTTCCTCTTACGCTAGCATTAATCTTATCGGACCCATCTACCATCCCGTTTTATTTTCACGTTTTTTCCCGGTCTCCCCTCGCACCCTCCCGTCTTTTGATGCGTTTCTTTTTCATCCCCACGCGGTCCGCCAAATAGTGCGTGTAATCAAAAGCACGCCAGCCAAGTACCAACAAAGGCATTCCGCACTGTTGCCAAGGCGACTTCTACCCACAATGCCCAGTCGGCTACCGCTGAATGGCGGCAGCTCCCCAATAACTGGGATTCCCCGGAGGTGAGGCGACGCCTCATGTTTCTAGATGGAGTCGCGCACATTCGGTAGCATTGGCGGAGTTTATTGGAACGTTCCCACGCTGGATACCACGCCATCAAACCTGAGAGTATGTCCCCAGCACGACCGGTATCGGCCGCGTTGATGCTTGCGTACCTCCAGGGTCCTGTTGGATTCACTGTTTGCGGAACAATTCTGTGAGGATGGCATTGGCAGCTCCATCGACTAAACACGACGAACGAAATTAGTTTAAGGTAATTTCGCTTCACACTACAACGCCTCATATCGAGTAAATATTTGATGTGCTAATAAAATTCGAGCGTAACTTAAGACGGTGGCTATGACAATATTCCAATCAACTCACGATCACCATTTCTTCCAACAATACTGGAAAAACATAAGAGCAGCCAGAGGTCAATATATGCTGATGTTTGTCGCTCACGAAAAGTCAGGCGCAAATCTGTTGCATAAATGAATACTGTAAGTGTATACAATCTTGTTACTCATTTAGCAAAAAATCGTAGGATTTCCACAAATTTCCAGTTGAAGCGTGGCCTTTGGCGACAAAACTCACGTAAAGCCTTCTTCCGCCTGATTCAAAATCCGGTGCGTCGTTTTGTCACCGAGCACTAACATTGCCAGCAACCCATTCCTCGAGAAAAATAATGTTTTCGCCTGAGTGACAATAAATTGTCGCCAACGACAGCTATTATGTTACTGAGCAAAACAGGTGTCTGAGAGGATCATCTTGAAGGAATAGTATTGTGGAAGTGGTGGGCAACATTATATTGGTAATAGGTGTCAGCTATGGGTATATCAGACTTGAATGCTTCAGTTTATTTTTCAGTTTGGTATCCGGGGTGCCAATTGGTTGACCTCCATATAAAAGGTCGGCCCTGGTAAGAAGATGTGGAATCAAGATACCATCATAAGAAGTCATGCCCACTGGATTGGTACTCGCTTGACCGGGTGCTGCCTATTGGGCGGTGTATCCCTCATTAAGCGGGACGCCCCTGTGCTGGTGGGGTGCCCTTCCGCTGGTGGGGCGCCCCTCCGCTGGTGGGGCGCCCCTCCGCTGGTGGGGCGCCCCTCCGCTGGTGGGGCGCCCCTCCGCTGGTGGGGTGCCCCTCCGACAGTGCCCTACACCGCAACGAATGTGATGCTCCTTACGAGACGTGATGCCACTGCAGTGGTAGCGTGTCCAAGGTCCGTTAAATGTCTAAAAAGTTGTGAAGCGAGATCAAACCTAGCCTATCCCAGCCAGGGAAACGGAAAAATTCGTACAGGGGATAGTGGACAGTGGACTCTTCCTACAGTGCTCACAGTCGCATTTATGTTTGCATGTGTGACACTGCTACCTGCTATAATTCAGTTTTGTGGTCGCAGCTAGCCATGAACTATTTTAACCTATGTATTGGGAGGAAAATTTCCCCTCCTGTAGGCGGTTTTATCCCCGCAATCACGGATTCCCACCCACCCATGCTAAAGCTACCAAACGTGGAATGCTAGCTGTACATTTTTGCTTACGACCTTTCCCTCTTCACGAGGTTCTGTTCGGAGCAAGCTTCTCCAATGCAAGCTTTCACCATATACGTAGACCACCCTTTAATACGATTTGTCCATCACGATTCTAGCAGCACGGAACTTCGCATATACGAAGCCTTGTCCTTTAAATCTCTTGGCGGACGAACGTTTCGGCGATACGAACCTTCGCCCTGGATCCAAACGAGCTGCTGTCTTACGAGTTCGGTTCATACGAATCTCTGCAATACGAGCCTACGTCCGATGAGATATGTTCTTGTGAAGTTGTGCTCAATAACGTACTACTGCCCCGTTTGAAAGTGTTGCAGATGATGTATCAGTAAGGAGTTGACACAGGGGTGTCGTTTCGTGCACCTTTATGGGTGCCCGGATCACCAAAATGATAACTTGATACCTGATACCCAAAACTATATAACTATATATGTATATATATATATATATATATATATATATATATATATATATATATATATATATATATATATATATATATATATATATATATATATATATATATATATATATATATATATATATATATATATATATATATATATATATATATATATATATATATATATATATATATATATATATATATATATATATATATATATATATATATATATGCATACATATATACATGTATATATATATTTATATATATTTATATATATTTTTTTTTCACCTTTAACACGCGCCCTGGAGGGCATCTGAAAATTATGCGCACTGGAGGGGGGGGGGATTCCGCCCCCATAAGATCTCGGCTCCTATTAAGGCTAGAGCAACAAAATTCGCAGGTGGATGGGCACGATAGTGAACTCTATTGTGTGCCAATTTCATGACCTTAGGTCAATATCTTCAAGGTCAAATGAGGTCAAAACAGCAAACTTTTCTGATTTTGCGTGGCTTGGCTTGTCATTGTTATGGATCGCTGTGATTATGTTTAAATGCTCCAAAATAGGCATTGATGATGCTTTGGACATTACTAATGATCCAATACAGATGCCAGATCCGCCATTTGATATCAGGTCACCTATATAGGAACACTTTATATGGTCATTACTTGCTCCAGTTACCGAAACCGGACTGTCGGTTGGGCGGCTCGGCACAATCGGCTTCGCAAAGAAAGAAGTCAAATACATGAATACATTATGGAAACGCTTAGGTACACAATGCCAAACAGTAGATCTCTGGATGCGTAGGGAGTAACATGCAAAGTAACATCAATCGCGTGAGTCATTTGCATGAGGCATTTGCATTTATGACAACATTCCAGTTGACCAAGCTTAGTTCCATTAGCATGTCATGAACTTGACCTAACTTGACCTCAGCGACGTAACATGACTTTTAAAATATAAAGCGTAACAACATGCATCAAATAAGTCGCTAGTGTTGTCAAGAACACTTCCCTTTTGCGAATATACGGAATGCGCATCAGCGCCGATTTTTGTGGTCTGTCACTGCGAACTTTTGCTTACTTTAACGGCCCCTAATTTGAAACATTTTCGGCCGATTTTCATTTTTCTTGCTTTTAGCAATGTGCCGGCCATTTCTAGGCAGGTACACACAAATTGGCTTACATCGGCCGGTACAATATGGGGTTATGTATAAAAAATCGGAGGGATGAGCAGATTTCGCCCTCCCCACTCCAGGACGTGCGATAACCTGTCATGAAGTTGACCTGACATGACCTCGGTGACCTGACATGACTTCGAAATAATGCAGCATAACAATATACATCAAACAAGTCGTTAGTGTTGCCAAGAACACTTCCTTTTTGGCAATATACGGGAAGCGAATCAACCCCGATATTTGTGGTCTGACGCTGATAAATGTTTTAATTTAACGACCCATAACTATACAAACTTTCGGCAGATTTCCGTTTTTCTTACTTTAAACAACGCGGCGGTCATTTCTAAGCAAATACACAAACAATGGCGTATATCGGCCAATACATCGGGAGTTATCTACGAAATACCGGAGGTGTGGGCGGATTTCGTCCCCCCTCCAGGGCGCGTGCTAAGGGCCATACTAAGTCAGTGACCACGTTGGCATAGGCTAATATTCTTGCTACAGCAATTTGCCTTCAAGAATATATTTCGGAGCTTGATTCCAACCCGTTTTCCATTTTGATTCATCTAATGCTAACAGGAAGCAACTTTGGGCTATTCCGATTCAGGTAAGTGATCCACGTGACCATAGGCGCACTGGAGGGGGGGAGGGGGCCCGGCCCTCATGGGACCAAAGTGCCCTTTTGGCCAAGTGCCCTTTTGACCGAAAAGTGCCCTCTTGGCCGGAATGTCCCAAATTCAGCCCAAAAATCACCTGCCCGCCTGTGCCAAAACTGCCCCTTTGGCCAATTTTTTTTCCACGCCCCCCGGTCAACAAACCTTCCAGTGTGCCCCGGACCGCAAAGTGCCCTTTTGGAGTCGGTCAGGTGCCCTTTCGGAGCCGGCCAAGTACCCTTTTCGGTCCGGCCCCCCTCATGGAAAAATTATGGGTGCGCGCCTGCACGTGACTCATTGGAGTATTATTATATTAGCTATTCATGATAACTTGATTTCATCAATATCATATGATGACCTTTCCTCGATGATTAGAAAATACAGTCGAAAGTTACTTTGCTCTTGGTCGAAACGAAAGTTACTCTGCTCACCAAGAGCAAAGAAACTTTTCACTGTATTTTCTAATCACCGAGGAAAGGTCATCGTATGTTATTGATGAAATCATATGTTCCTCGCCATAGCGCTAAATATTTTGTAAAACTTCATTTTACTTCATCTTAATGATTTTACGTGACTTTGTTGGGTACTATGATAAGACCTTTCGCTGATGTAAATTGGTTTCCAAAACACTCCAATTCGTGCAAATTACATTTATTTGGCAGTCTATTTGAAACCAATCGTCACTAAATCTTTCCCACCTAATGGCGATAATATATGGATATGACATAGGGCATCCTATATCATGGACTCTGTCCTACGTGGACAGAGTCCATGTTTTGACAGAGTCCAACAGGACAGAGCCCTGTTTTGGTGTGGAATAGTATAACTTGCTTTCAAAAAGTTTAATGCGGAGGTATTTTTTCGTCCTGAGCTTGACTATAGCGTTCTTTTTCATTAAATGATTGTATAAATTGTTGAAATGGATGATGCATGCACAGACGTACATGCTACAAAGGTAAGAGAAATGTGCTACACAAATTATCATCCTTGCCTGGTCAAATGTCACAGCTTGACCTGTAATCAAATCTTTGTATACCAAAAAAAGATATCTCGTCATTTCAAGTCAACTTGTCTTTGTTTCATCGCTTTGTAGTGTGGTTCGGAAATTATGCTATAATTAAGTTCAAATATGTAAAAAATATGTTCGTTTGGGTGCTTCTTACGCGTGACCTTCACCTTGAATTGGCTTTTTGATAACGACAGCGTATTCGCCACAAGCTACCCCATCTGTATGTGGTAGATTTTACCTGCAAACGTACCGAGTAGAGGTCGAAATTAGCGAACTGAACAGTGCCAGTCTGCGCAGCCCCCAATATAACCTCTGACCTGACCAGAAAGATGAATGATAATGCTAGGTAAAATTTGTTGACATCTCTGAACCGTATGAGATTATACCATGGCAAAACGGTTTTTGTCTCTATGTCGACTAGAATAAATAGTCGATATATATATATATATATATATATATATATATATATATATATATATATATATATATATATATATGTAGATATGTATATCCTGTTTTCAAATATACGTATATACTAAACAAATAATTTAGTACCCTCCGTCGACGAACCCTCCGTTAACGCTGCGCTCGCGCCATCTATGCTCACTATAACACACTTTAGATTCAAAATAATCTGAAACAATATAGGCACGGACACCATAGACGTGGTAGCTGCACTGACGGATCTGGAGTTCGTTTGGGGGTGCGGGTACATTTCTGAGGAGGCGCCTCTTCTACCTGGAGAGGCACCTTCAGCTTAAAAAATTTACCTGAGTGGGGGCAGAAGGTGTCCTAGACCCTCACAGAGTCTTTGAGTCCTTGCCACCTAGAAGAGCGCCCTGCCAGAAACGCCTTTCGGATTCCTAAGGGGACGAGGGGCGGTCGTCCCCTGGGGTCCCTCTGGATCCATACCCGGGTAGCTTGTTGCAGTTCGATGAACATGTGTATTGTTTTCAGAAGAATGGGCATAAACAAATGGAAAAAGTTGAGAAAAAAACTGCGGAGCCGGAACAATTCGGACAAATTATGCATCCTAAGACAGGTAGACCTGAGCAATGGCAGAAGAGAACCTTCATGGCGATGCAAATACATTTAACATGCATCAAGAACCAGGTCAGAAGAATGGGGCGCCCACGGATGTAGCCACGGTTTCGAAACTGCAAGGGGGCAAACCAGGGACACGGTAAGTTTCGACAGGATAGAGGGGTAGCCCCTACCCAATAAAAAACTTGGATTCCAGCCACTTCATTTTCAGTGTCTGATTTTCCGATTTGCCTTTGTTAAAAATGATATTTTGGGAACAAAAAGAAGTTCGGAAAAATATAAAATTTCAGTCCTTATCACTGCCTCTAATGCCCTATATATGGGCTGCATATGTTCGCCATGTTGTTTCTCAATATCAATCACGTGTGATTGATGAAACAAATAAGCTATCCCTGGATTCTTATGTTGCAGCGTTGCATTGCACATTGGCATACCGAATGGGGGCATTGTGGGCAGTTCCTGACAGATTGTGGGGCTTCCAAGAATCCGCCGAGCTCAGGAAAAAATGCGTCATGCTCCCTAGAAATCCCCCTTGGTCCCTAAGAAATCGCACCGTGGCTCAGAAATTCACATTGGGTGTCCCCAAAACGTCGCGCAGAAGTCCATGATAATGACGCTGGGGCCTCAGAAGTTTGCTGCTGGGTGTTGTGGTGTTCAAGAAAATCACGACGGAGCCACAAACAGTCGGGCCGGTGCCCCGTGAAAATCACGCTGAGCCTGTGGGTACCAAGAATTCTCGTTCGAGCTCATGGAAATCACTAGATGCATGGCAGGTCACACCGGGGCTTCAAAAGTCTCCCTGGGATCACCCAACAAATGAACAAGCCGGGAAACGAAAAGCAGACCGGACACTAAAAATCACTTTTGGATCCAAAGGTTCCACAATGGCTCCAAAATTCACAAAGCGTGTTCCCCCCCCAAAAAAAAAAGAAGTGTCGTAGCTACTAAAACTAGCGCAAGGTATCAAAAGAAGTGACCACGGTGCCCCAAAAATCACACTTAGACCAAACAATTCAGGCTGCTTTGAAAATGAAAATTTGAAAATATCGCTGGGGCCAAAACGCCGCGCCGGAACCCCACAGGTCGCAGCTGGCTTCCCAGGAACCAATATCTACCCGGAATGTCACCCTGCGAGCAGAAAAATTGCGTCAAGGACCAACTATAAGAAGGCATCGGACCTCGGAAAAGATCCTGCTGGGGCACCGAAACAAAAACGAAGCACCGCGAGCCCGAATAATCGTGCTGGGGCACACAAATATCCTGCAGGGGGCTTACAGAAAATATACCTGACGCTAAAAATCACAAGGGGACTCTATCGAGTCGACCCGAGCACCGGAAACAAATCAGAATAGGTCCCGAAAGAAAATTATCCGAAGGGCCTTTCTACTCTCGATGGTGACAGCTGCGGGAAAACAACGCTGAGCAGCCGCAGTGGCGTAGCAAGGGGAAAATGCTGCCCCCCATCCTGAAGGATCCTAAGAATCGCGCCGGTTCCCCAAAAATCGCGCTTGGCCCCATAAATTCGCATCGTGGTCCCAGAATTCGCGTAGCGTGCTGTGAATACAGCGGGCACCGTAACACTTACACCAGGCTCCCAACAATTTGTATCTGATTGCACCAAAATCGCGCTGGGGCGGAGCTAATTGCAACACGCCTTGATAACTCGCGACGATGCCCCAAGTATCGCGCACTGGACCCAAAATTCCGGCGGTAGTACCAAAAATTTAAGTCGAGGCATCACAAATACCCCTCTGCAAGCACAGCGTGGCCCCACAAAACACATCTGAACTCGATAAATAGTAAGCCGGTGCCCTCTAAAATAAGGAGAAGTTCCGAAGAATATATGTCGGAGTCAGGAAAATTTCTGCTAAGCTCCAAGCATGCCCCAGATGCTTACAAAATTGCGTACGGCCCCGAAAAAAGCGCACATGAGTTGAGAAATTGCGCCGAGACACGTAGCGCCAGGTGCCAGAGAAATCAGGCCGAGACTCGGACTTAAAAAATAATTCAGAAGTCACGAAAAGTTGCGTCGAACCCAGAAAACTGTTCCGAGTCCCTCGGAACTATGCACCAGGGAACAAAATGTCCACCGTGACCCTGGAAATTATACCGAAGGAACCAAGGTTATGCTGGGGTTCCACAAATATGCGATAAATAAACGCCTCAAATAAACAGCGAAGTTCTGAGAGCACAACGGGAGGCCGAAAATGCGCCAGACCCTCCAAAGCCCGAGTTTCGCAAAAAGCGGCAGGACCTTAAAATATGATTGGACCCCAAAAAGCGAATTGGTCGTAAAAAGGAACAAAAAGACCGGACACGAAATAAAGACATCGGGGTCTTCGAAAACGCACCGATACCTCAAGCATGTCACCGCTGTACAAAAAAGCAACAAAGCTGTAAAAAGTAGCCGGGTCTCAAATATGTGCCAGGCCCCTCAAATATTGGCTGGAGCTCTAAAACACATCCGTAGACGAATAAAAACAAAATGGGTAAAATAGCGAACACCTAGCTAGGGTCTCGGCTCGGTGGACAATCTTAGAGCATATTTAGCCTAAGATATGAGGTGCAACAAAGCTCAGTGCATCATAATTTCTCAACCACGAGCAAATGTGGGAAAAAGAAAACTAATACATGGAATTGAATTCATCGAGTTTTCTAAGCCAGGCGCCATACCAGTAAATCCACATGCCAAATATGGCACAATACTATCATGTGACAGCAATTAGCAAAACGTTGGAGACCTAGCAGAAACTGGAGAAGCGCACGTAGTGTGGCGGATGCGCCGAGTGCGCAAAGTGCGCAAGGTACTGTGCACGACTGTTGGCGTTTTAGCAACCCTGCGTGAGTAATCGGAATGCCTGAAATCGGAAAATGTTACTTTTTTGTGATTTGTACCGGTGTAATTTCAGCAGTGTGAGGTGACTTATCAAGGGGTACGAACACAATATCCTTTGAACAGGATCGGGGAGTTCGTGTTGAGGGGCGGGGATGGCCGAGCGGTTAAGGTGTCGGGGTTTGGGTACCAAAGGTCCCGGGTTCGACTCTAGCGCCACTCGGGACATTTCCCAATCCCGCGGCCCACCGGCGAAACAGTATGGGCGGCGCCATTAGCCGTGAATGTGCATAAAGTGTGTCGTGAACCAACCAATAAACAAACAACAAACAAGGAGTTCGTGTTGATATCCGGTGATTCAGAAATGATGGTTGAAGATTTGGCCCCCTTGACAGGGCAGCTAAGTTGGTCAGTAATTATGCTTTAAAAATATAATCAAATAGTATCTCACTGACAAGCATAGTGGTGCGTAGACTTTTTCAAAAATTTGAGTGCGTGCGACAATTCCAAATCAGTTTACCCACCCCCATCGCAAATCCTCGGTACGCCACTACCATGTCATGATATAACTTTACCTGTTGATGGTCCTGGTCCGCCGCAATGGACTCAGCAGTAGGGTGTGTCACTTCAGGCACTTTTTTACCGATGCAAGGTGCCCCTATGATTTTATCATGCCCTGTCCATATAGAAACAGCGTGGCACTATTCATTCCCTCTGAATTTTAACCCCCATCTAGCTCCAAGCGAGAGAAGTTCGGCCGATCTGCTAACACTAGCGTCACTAGCGCCACCATAGCGGAGAGCGTATGAACTAATGACACCCAATCGTTTCCAGAGCCTCTTTCACTCGCCAGGTCACAAAACTGAAATATTTGACCGTGTACTGACTCCTCGTGGACTAAGCCATCGAAGGAACACATAATACACGATTGATATTGATCTAACCCCATTCTTAACTAGGTATTTAACTCACACTTACCGAGCACAAGCAATCACTATTCGCAGGACCGCCGCAGTCCCACGTGATTCGCAACAAGACCCATGTTATCGGTGGCTGCCAAACATACGCACAATGAGTCATCGAGCATCCCGTCTCTCGGCACCTGATCCGGAAGGTTCCCACCTCGCTCGGTCCAATGCTTGACGCAAGAGAGCTGTCATCTGATGCAGTAGCACGCAGCGCCATTGTCTGGCTCCGACCGGCGTCTGCATGCTAGCCGGCTCAGATATCGCACAGGATTCGCTCGCGTTATCCGCTACTGGCACCACTGATGTTAAATGACACTGACGTTAAATGACACTGACGAAAGTGGATCCTGATCTCGCGGTGTTGAGTAGCTGCCTACCAGACAGGGTCGCAGCCAGGCGTAGAGCGTGGGAGTCGGCTGAGTGACTCAGAGCGAGGCGGAGTGCGCTGTGCCGTCTTTTACAGGTCAGTTCAACGATTGGTTAGTTTTGTGTTCAGGGGTGGGGTGGGGTGGGGGAGAGGGTGTTAATTAAGGGCTTCCAAACTCAGCGGCTGCCGAAGGCATTTTAGGTTGAGGGGTAGGGAACTTCAGGACGCACCCATACCCGTCTACCGAAAGGCGCCCTTAGGCACAAACAACGAGAAAAAAACGAATTTAGTGTATTTCGTTTTAGGCGCCCGTCGCCTGACACGGTACCCTAATGTCCTTCGTCGGAAATTTGGGGGAGGGGAACTGCCCCCCTGCCCCTCTCCTCGTCCGCAATCTCTACCGAACTGCGTGGTTGCCAGCGTTCTATTTTCAATTCGTCACTGATTTGTGAAATATGACTAGCGCAGACCAGCGTTGCGGCGTTTGAGTCTGTAATAACTTATAAGGTCAAATAACTAAGTACAGGCTGTAACATTTTTTAGTTTTGTTGGGAGAACCTATGACATTCCCGCTGAGTGAAGACATCCGACCCATTCCCCTGCATTGCAGTCCTGAGTTCTTGAATTGAGACTGGAACTATACCTACAGTTAGTGATTTTTTCTAGTCTTAAAAACTATAATGTCTTATGAGGCATCATCTCGATGGGGCATTTTATCCATCCGCCACTGAAGACCCTCGAAACTCTCGGCTAGTTAATCGTTCATAATTGAACAACGTATGACTAGAATACATTTTTTCCCAGTTTCTGTCATTTGCAGATCCTGATCCGTCATTCAGGATGTCCCTTCGAAGCCGGGCAAAACACTTCAGCCTCGGACCTCCGAAGAACCTACCTGCCAATCAGTTTCCCGCTAACAAAGATGTCATCAACTATGTTAGGCTATATTACATGGCCAAAAACCCAACTTGAGATCGAAAGTGCTGTCAGCTGAAATATTTAAGCCGGTCGCTGAGCGGGTATTGAAAATTTGGAACGACGAAGGCATCCCGTCGATGCAGTTAAAAGGTGTGCAGCGAAAGGTCGCTTCCTGCTACAGCCAGTATAAGAAGCTCAATAAAACCAAAACGGTGGACCGTGAAGCCAAAAGCTCGGCGTCGGAGAAAGCTCGAAGCTATTTCGGAAGGCTGTTTGACATAGCTCTATGTCGATGTAAAGATCTGCGCCATTGCAGATGTCCTCGGGAAAGAATAGTGCCCGAAAAAGAGATCAGCTTTCTCAGAGACCAGAAGCGCTCTCGTAAGATGCTCCTGGGAGGCATCGACCGCAGGGAAAGTACCCGACGTAAAACTGCAACTTCTAGAAGGCTGAGACAACGGCAAGCTGAGGGACAGCTACAGAGGCGAAAAAAAGCCGGCGACACGCGGGCGCATGCCGGTGACAGCTAAAGGGACACGGAAGATTAGTGAGACAGCCAAAGTCTGACATGTCTTTTTCTTTCCGAGCTTGAAAAAAACGTATTTTTAACGTATTTTTTTAGAACGAATCGTATCAGTCCATTCTTTGGCTAGTTTACATTAGAAGACGGCACATTTTATATATAGTGGTGGCGTCCTTATGAGACAGCTGCTGGCTGAAAAAAAGCTGCAGTCCGAGCGGCGGCCTATACTAAATCCTCATAGAGGTCGTCACCTTGTCGGTGAGTCAGCCGATAGCTGTCTCATGCGGGACATTTGTGGCGCGCTTAAACTTGCTGAACGAAGGAAAATCGGGTCCTGGTAAATGACATCATGAAAGTTAAGGGCATCTGCCTGCTCTTAATTAACGCAATAATTCGTGAAACAAAAAAGCAAATCACCACGAAGACATTTGTTTCAAGCAAATCACAACAGGTACCTAAAATATTGTCACTTCCTTTTATAGATCCGCGGGTACGTATAAAGTTTTCTGTGATGTCATTTGGAGAATGGAAAATGGAGAATTGGAGAATGGGGATACTTGATGGCTTGAATGGTTTGCCATGATCTTTGTCCACCGTTTGGTTCGTTCGTCAGGCCTCTGTGCGAATAGTGGCAGTTCTGCGCTCTTTTTGCCCTTGTAGAGTAGCTGGAACCATGGGGAAGTCGACGCCTTCTGCACCATCAAGGAAGAAGGTGACTTGCGGCTATGAAAGCTGTAGTTATGAAGGAGAAATGCGCAACATGAAGAGGCACAATAAGTTGAGGCACGGAGGTGGGCCGTTGCGAGTAAAAAATATGTCATTCGGTGTAGGAGGAAAGTGGGAACGATGGTGTAGACCGGTGCCGAATGACGATGTCAACGAATCATCAGGAGCAGGTAATTAATGCTTTTTTGTGTGTGTGGTGACTCACTGGACAATTCTATGCAGGCGAGGAATTTATTTTCTTGTGCTGGCTGTGCCTGCTGACCAGGTTTATGTACCCAGGTAGCCAGCCGATATCACCAAGCGGTGGCAGGCTGGCAAAACTCACACACACACACGTAGGTAGGTAGGTAGGTAGGTAGGACCTACCCGCCTAACACAGGGCTCTGTTTGTGCTTTGTAATCCTAAATATGGACAAGTATGGGTGCAATATGACCAGAGCAGTCAAAGCGTTCGAAAGCCCAAATAACTAACTAACTAAATATGGACAAGAAGTTGTGGGGTAAAGCAATATGGAGAGGATGCTTTTCTTCCAGCCTGAAACATCTGAATCTGCTTGCACTGCCAATGAGTCAAGGATTGTGTTGCAGAGCTGTTAATTGTCAAGCAATACCACTCAACCCAAGATAAGAAGAATGAGATGATAATTAAGTGGGGGATGATGTTCTAGGTGCAACAATTAATATAGCAATAGTCAATGTCTAATTCTGTATCATGTCCACATTTTCAGCATACAAAGTAATGTCCACATTTTCAGTCAGCATTCCTGCTAACAGCATGCAAAGTAATGCTTTAAAAATACAAATTAAACTTAGTCTGTCCTCCCTTGAAGAAAAACAAAACAAAAGGGAAACTGGAAATATTCAATGGTATTATTGCATTTTAAGGTAGCCAGAAGACAAGTTTTACACACATTTTACTTCATGAACATATCAAGGTGTTAGGTGATGCTCTAGTTGAAATATTTTTGGATTTTAGTGATTCTTTAAAATACAATTCATGTAATTTCTTTTCTTGAAGTGGAGGTGAGGCTATGTTAGGCTTGGTTACTTCTTTTCTGTATTATTTGTGTGATTTTGTGAGTACCACCACAACTAGTCCAGGAATCATTGTCATCAGGCAATGGTCAGCATATTTTAGACAAAATGTTATGCTGAGCATTTTGTAACTACATGCCAGTATGGAGAAAAAACAAGGTATACAATAATGCAACAATATGGTAACCTTGCTTTCAGACTGGTACAATGTTGTAGTGATTTTGTTGCACCATGAAAAAGAGCTGATGCATATGTATGTAATACGGAGCTGATTTGAACTCAATTTATACTTGCATCAAGCATGTACTGACTGACATAATATCAGTGCTGACTTCTCTCTTACAATGAATATGTACAGGATGACATGGATTGTTCCCAACCTGTCAAAATAGTTTTTACAATAATGTATTCAAGAAGATGATACATTTCCTTGCTCATTTGAGAAGGAATTAATGGCTCATTCTGCTCTGTTACATATCTCATTGAAACCACATATTTTCGGACTACTCCACCTGGGGACACATCCATGCCTTCCTTAGGTCCTAAATCATTTTCTTTCAACCATCACTTCTCAAGACTGAAAAATCAATAAGAATCACGCATTTGCAACCTGTTTTGGGGAATGGCCCAATTGTGCATCCAGTTTCCTTTGTTAACATCTGCCTCAAACTGCCTGGGCTTCACCAATTCCATTTCCCATGGAATTTCAAATTTATTCAATGAATGATGCAAATTCCCATGGAAATGCACTGATTTGTATCCCATTTAAAGTACACATATGAGTTATTTTTCATAGCACGCTCTTGAACTATATGTATGGTGGAATACATTACAGGTTATATTACATATTTGTCTGAATTTTCATGAAATTGGAACATACCAGGAAAAAGGCCTACAAATGAACATTTTATTGTCATAAATAGCTTTAAAAAATAGTGCCAAGGTTTCACTCATATCACAGGACCAAGCATTCATTTCGATCCTTACCATGTTCTGTTAACTATGATATTTGACAGAAAAAGAGGATGTGGTGTGATTCATCGCTATCATTGTGGGTTACAGTGCTCATTATCTCCTGCAGATTCAGCCATGGAATGCATTGGCTCTAAGGCTGAGGAAGCACCTGATGTGGATTATCCAGCCATGGATAATGCTGATGCCCAACTTGAGGAACCAGTCCAGAAGGCATGTGCGAATGCTGGATTAAATAAGACTACTAGTCAACAAGGGACTGCTGCAGGAGGTAATTCATATTTAGTAATTTAGGATCCTATAAATTTTGTTATGCATTTGCAGCACTCTTTGCCACTGGACATGCACATTCATCAGGTATGAGCCCATGTATTTAAAAACTTGTTTTTCTGTGTGTGTGGGGGGGGGTCATTTTGTGGATAATTAAAAAACAAAACAAAATATTCAGAGTCAGAAAAGGGAGGCTGTCGATCATGACCATAACATTTTTGTCCATAAGAATCAAATGTTTAAAAATTATCCTTTTTAGTTTTCTATAAAAAATGTTTAATGAATAGAGCGGACTGCAGCGTGTTCTTTGCAGTCAGCTTGCTCTCATAAAATGCTTACTTTAGCCAGAATTTTAAATAATATTCCTTATGGGAGAATATGCAAAACTAATGTCATTAAAAATCCTCTGGTGCATTTTCTTCCATCCCTAAAGAGAAGCAAATGCTGAAAGTTTAAGTCAAACATCTTTTTCCGTTAAAACGTGACGACTGGTTTAGCTTTTATGGAGGTCACCTCACTTGACCGTAGCTAACTCGTTGACCATAGATGACCTGACCTCAAAATTTCCATACAAGATGCCAAATTTATGTGGAAAATGGTTGTCAAATTAAAAACGGCGCGCCGTTCTATCACTATCCGCGGTAAACATTGCGTGGTGGGGCCGAGCGGTGAACCCGCCGTGGTGCATATCAGCCACTGGGCATGATAAGGGCGCTCCGAGAGCACCCATAAGGCACTCCGAGGGTGCTTCAGGGAATTTCGAGGGCGCCGTTAAGGCATCACGATGCTTCATGATGTGGTGTGGGAGTTCCTTACTCAAGGTTACTTTGGTCAGGCTTGGGTAGGAGCAATATTAGTGAAATTGCGAAGTAATAAAAATAATAATTTTCGTAGTCGATTTTCCCTACCATACTTGCCCAACATGCAAGCTAGCAACGTTATTGTCTTCAGTATCTATAATTCGAAGATCCATACTGATAATGCGTCCTTTAATCCTTCCACGTACAAATGTGGCACCAGGTGTTCAAAATGGCATTACGAATGTGACGTAACCAGTAACCAGGATGTCGCTGGTGTAAGCCGACATTTAACACTGGAGTAAACATTGGGCTGCATCACACGTCACTTGATTCATGTTCCGTTCATTTATGTGCCACTCGGGCATGAACAAAAAGTGAGATGTGGTTGCCATTTAGCTTTAAAAAAATGAATATGCGGGAGTTTGTGCCACCTATGGCATCACAGCTATGTAAACGCCAGTTAACCACACCACAAATTATTAATATATCATGTTTCTATTTCAGTGTCGTCGTCCGTTGAACCAAGCTGCGCTCTGGAAACGAGGGTATCGGCGTTAGAGAGGACACCACCATAATTTTTCGACTGATGGGAAGTGCAGGTGCGGTGGCCTCGACCAATCCTCAGCTACCTAGCAACGTCGACGCCGCCATCAGATCTGCCAGAGGCGTCGATGATCTGCTTGCAGCCTGTGGAGGCCTCTTAAAGACGGCTGAGACGACGGATGGCTTTTATTGCTCTGTGTGTACGAAGGACGCATCGGGCACCCAACAAAGCCTTGCAGGTGTGTTCTCGTACAACTTCAGCAAAGTCACTGCTTTCACATACGCCGAGCATTTGCCACTGCCTTTCAGAAGGCTGAAGGACACCGTGAAGAGGCACTTCGACAGCGAGCGACATGTCCGAGCTCGGAAAGCGTCCGAGGAGAAGTCTCGACAGGCCTCAGCTCGAGAAAAGGAAGCCGGAAGTGTCGCCATGCGAGTGCTGAGGACGGCATATTATGTCTTGAAAAAGTCGTTGTCACATACCGTGTTCGAAGACCTCATCGTCCTCCAACATATTAATGGAGTGAATGTGGGTGATATTAATCACTCAAAAATGTTCATGATGCAAGTGCGAGAGCAGATCACAGCGGAAATCATTCGAAAGCTCGCTGACCACGTCAGAAGCCAGCCGTGTGTCGCACTGATGGCTGACAAACTTACAATCAACCACAGGACGATCGACATCACTGCCATTACGACGATCGTGCCCGATGCTCCCGTAGGGGAAATGCTACAAAGCTTCGTGGTTGGGGCGCCCGTAGTCAAGGACCACGACGGCGACGGGCATGCTCGGCAGCTGCGAGCTACCTTAGCCGGAATCGGCATCGCATGCACCGAGCAGCTGTCTGCAATTGCAGCAGATGGCCAGGTGCACCACAATGGTGTGCCAGGCAAGCTGTTCAGGATGATGAACCGTGAAAATGAAAACCGGCCGCCGTCTGCTGCTTGCGTGCCGTGTGTGTGGGACGGTTCGCACCTGGTCAATTTGGCCGACGGGGACGCCCGCCGCGACTCGACGTGCCGCTGGGTGGATGCCACCATCGCTATCGTGACCCGTGCCACCAAACGCTTCTCCCATGGCAGTGGTCTAGAAAGTCTGTTGGAGGCTGGAACACAGCTTCGGCACCGCGTGCTCAGGCCAAAGCTGTGGTCCGAAACGCGCTTCGCCCCCCACGCGGCGGATGTCCTGAGCACGTTTCAAACCAACATCCCAGCGATGACGCGCGTGCTGCAGGGGCGCATCGCCACGGAGCAGAGAGGCGGCGTCCGCAACGAACTGGAAGCCGACTTGAGGGCGCTGAAAGGTTAGTTAAGTTTGATTGTTTGCCTGATAATAGTGATATTTCCCATTTTTCCATACATGATATAGAAATTCGCGGTGTGAACCCTGCGCGGCACGCATCACTGTATTGCTTTCGCTGGAGTCATGTTCACCTGCGGAATCGTGGACTTAAAATGTGAGACCTCAAAGCCCTTTAAACAACCAAACGTGGGATAATTGACCTCATCACGATATAATAACAATGCTCGTCAACTAAGGGGTATCTTCCCCATCCCTTGAATCCTCGTATGTTTTTGTCACAGGAGTCCTATCTATTCTTCACTATATAAGCAGTTTAAATAAACAGTGTTTTGTGCACTCACAGATCGAGACTTCCTAGCACGGGTAGCTGCCTTAATCGACGTGTACAAGGTGCTGGCCAGTGGAAGCCGAATACAGCAGCAGGTGCAGAACCTACCTTGGCAGTACGTGGCCGGCTTCGGACACACCATCTGCACCATCCGTGAAATGGCTGACATTCTGGATGTCCCCACCCGCGGCGACGTCTCCGTGGCAGACATGATTGAGTTGGCCGATATGGATACCAGATGGCCAACTCTGTCGAGCTTCTCGCCGTGCGACAAAGCAGTGGTGAGCAGCACTATTTTACCCTTAAGAGTTCTCCTTGAAACATACCTATTTACGTTTATCCGGAGTATTTCTAGCATTCATATTGCGCTTATC
This sequence comes from Imbricaverruca yamaguchii, assembly GCA_034440575.1. Taxonomy (NCBI): domain Eukaryota; kingdom Metazoa; phylum Arthropoda; class Thecostraca; family Neoverrucidae; genus Imbricaverruca; species Imbricaverruca yamaguchii. Next base: position 16,780 of record JAOTOL010000772.1, on the reverse strand, counting down.
CAACATATAAAACCCAGTATTGAGCCCACATCGTCGCCCACGTGGGCATTCAGTCGTCTCGCATCCGCAATACCAATGGCCTCTATGTATGTTCTGTTCATGTTCAATCTCTGTATGCTCTGTGTGTGTTCTGTTCTGTTCATTTATTTATTTGTCATTGTAGGTTACCTGTTTTGTTTTCAACATAAAGTAGCTCATTGATTTGCAAATAGTAAATCGCTCGCTACTACCAATTTAATCTAGCTTAGCCTAGATGATGGGCTTGGCTAATTGATGAATGCACTTTCGAGCCATATATGTTAGTTTTTTCCAAGTAAAATCACTTTGTACAATGCTGTAACAGGTTGTGACTGCCAAGGCTAACCTTTTCCATCAACACACGTTTTTTCCGGTCTTTTCACGAACGATGCGTTCCATGTATTTGCACATGCATATCATAAGTGAGAGTACTGTGATAGATGGCTGAGTAGTTATTTTGTTCCACTATTGACCGTGGCATTTGCCTGCCAAAGCACTTCGAATGAATTTCCTTTCAAAATATCCAGGCCGTATTGTTTTATACTTATCGTGTACAGCTAATTCAGGCTCCGCCATTCGTTCACAGACGAAGGACGCCACAGCCTTCTGTCGTAGCTTGGCCAGGCAATTGAGGCACAGGCGAGGTGGCTTGAATGCGACCGGTTCAAGAATGGGCACAGACAACCAGAGCCTGATGGACGCCATGCTCGACATCAGGGAGGTGGCCGATGTGGAGCGCATCAGGGCCACCAGTGACGCCAGTGCCGGCACCATCCAGCGTGCTGCCAGTCGCCTGGTGGCCCGCCGCGTCATTCCGCCGTCGTGCCGCTTGTCCCTCGAATCCGCGACCGCAGGCTACAAGGTGTTGCACGAGCCGCGCTGCGCGAATGGGTGCAACCAGCAGCTACTCAAGGTACTGTGGAAGAGCCGCGACAGTACGCCCAGCCTTGGACCATACGTGGACTTGGTAACCCGACTGTGGCTCATCTTCCCTACTGAGAGTGTTGTAGAAAGCATGGGGAGTGCAGTGCAGGAAGTGTTCGGCATGCACCGTCAGCTCGACCACGCCAACGCGGCGAAGGAGCTGGTAGTGCGCTGGAACGGGCCGGACCCGTGCCAGGCCGATGATGTGGTCCGGGCCGTTCAGCGCAAAGCCGGGTTCAACTTTACCCGGCACTCGACAAGTCTGCGCCAGTCGCTGGCTGGCACTGTCATCACGCGCCACAAAAGCACGGCATCTGCTAAGTGCGCAATATATGCGTATAAGGAATAGCACGCGCCTGTTCAGTAGAAGGAAAGTAAGACCCAGGGCGTCTGTAGCTCAGTAGGAAACTGGGTGTCTGAGAAACAAGAGGTGCTGTGTTCGGTCGATTCTCGGCGGTGTCCTCCCTTCCTGCCAAGTTGAGAGGCAAGCGATGCAATGTGGCCCCAACTGATTAGCCACAAATAACACAAACAGTATGACTCCACGACCTACCCTAGCTCAGGTCTTTGCCCTTAAACTCTTCTTACCTACCAACAGCGTGCACCTGAGTGTGCGGGAAAATTCCAGTTTTACACCATTTTGAGAACGTTGGGGACGGCCGCACGAGCTCGCTCCCCGCCAACCGCTTTCTGTCGTCTTCCCATTTGCTGGATAACCAGCTCAATCTGAAGGATAATATTAAGGGAACGCTGAAGTACCTTGGCATGTCGTATCGGAATGGTCCGCTTATTAGGTCAGCTCTCTGCTGTGTCAACCAGGAAGCCTTATGACGTAGCCATGGGCGAAAGCTGCATTGTTCGAACTGATAACCAAGGTCCAAACAGCTTCTTCCTGCGGCATCCACCGGTGGCCCCCAAACATATTTCGTGCACTTAATGGTGACACAGCTCACGATTCCAAACCTAAAAAGTGTCTCTCCAATTTCTGGCTGAAATATGTATGAACTGCAACGAGGATCAAACATTCTTTTTCAACGCCGCGAAGCAGGTGTGCGAGGCACTTGCTTTATGAAACATATATGGAAAAAAATTGAGACAGCTCACAGGTTCGTCGGTGACAGCTTCGGCATTTTTTTCACCCCTGGACAGCTACAACCGGGGAGCCTCGCTGGTCCCAGTGATGACAGCCAGAGCGGTCGCAACGAGGCCGGACAGTCTGACACGCCGGACGTCGCAATGGGCAATCAGAGCTCCCATGATTCAGTTGACTTTTCCAGTGGCAGTCAGTCAGACAGTGTGACTGTCTCGGAGGATAGTGCAACTGTCTCGGCAGGCGAACCGCTTGTCGCAAATTGTGACACGCTGACAAATACAGCGCTGGCTGCAGACAGGTTCGGCCTATCAAACCGGTCGGCGTCATTAATGCTTTCCAGCTGGACATCGGAAGGGCCTCTTCTGAAAATCCCACACTGCTGCTGGACCCTAAAAAGGTTTGGCGGGAGAGAGCCAGGGTGCGACGAACCTCGGCCAAGTCCGGTGCGACGAGGCCAAGTCCGACAAGAGGCATGGGACTTGCAGTCTCTGTATTTCGACGGGCGAAAGGATCCCCATACTAACACCGGCCGATCCACAGAGTGTTCTGAAGAGCACATTGCCGTTGTAGCTGAGCCTGGGGGAGAATACGTGACTCATTTCACCCCATCATCGGGACGCGCTAAAGATCAAGTGCAGGAGCTGGTCGACATCGCCGCCGAACGCGGAGGCGCCATCAGGGTTCTCGGCTGCGACGGCGCTGCCGTCAACACCGGTTCTGCGGGCGGCGTTTGCCGCCTTTTCGAAGTTCTCACGGAACATCCCGTGCACTGGTTCGTGTGCCAGCTGCATTCCAATGAGCTGAACCTACGCGAGGTGTTTCGGAAATATGATGGAAAAACCACTGGTCCTAAATCATACACTGGACCTCTCGGCAAGGCTGTGACTGCCGAGGTACATGCACTACCGCCTGTCCAGTTCAATCCAATCGCCGGTCACGTCTCTGATCTCCCAGCAGCTGCAGAAGCCGAGCTCAGCGCGGATCAACTGCTGCTACATCCGCTCGCTGTCGCAATACAAACTGGCCACCTCGCAGAAGAGGACGCAAGGAAACGGATTGGGCCAGTTAACTACGCCAGGTATGTGCCGGTTATGATCTTTTTTAGTGGCGTGTAGACGGTAATTGTTAGACGGTTCTTTTGCTTTTGAAACATGGCTTCAATGTGATAAACGAGTAAAAAAATCAATGTTATTTGACAGTAAGAACAGTTTACTTCGCCCCTTTCTCGTATTTCATGCATATTTATCGCAAACGGTGCTCTTAAAAAAAAACTTTTGTTTGTCTACCAGTAAACCATTCATACACGAGTTACCTAAATAACAGCAATAAAATATGTTTCTGAACACATTCTTGCTTCACAGGTGGCTCACTCTGGCTGCAAGGCTACTCCGCCTGTACATCGCAACCGCGTCAACATCACCTCAACTCAGCGATATCATAAAGTTTCTAGTGGGCCACTACGTGCAAGTGTGGTTCCACATCCGGAAACACAGCAAATGTAGTAGCGGCGCGAAGAACATGATGTTCAGCTTGGAGCTACTACGTACATTGCCTCAACAACTGCAGGACACAGTGAAGCCTGTCATCCAGCGTAACAGCTACTGGTGCCATCTAGAAGCGATACTGCTGGCTATGGTGACCGACCAAGACCCGGTACTCCGCACCCGCGCAGTGCAAGTCATCCAGCAGTGTCGACAGCAGCCTCAGGGGGAGGTCCGGCCATTCGTACTCCCAGCGGTGAACTTCAATGCCGTAAATTTCACCGAAATGCTGGACTGGAACGCTGCGCTTCTCACCGAACCGCCGCTCACCATGGACCTGAACGATTCAGAGCTGGACGGCATTCGGGTTGCACCGCTGACCGTGGGCGCCTTCCCGGTGCACACTGCAGCTGTGGAACGTACCGTCAAAGTGGTTACTGACGCGGCGCGGGCGGTGGTGGGAGAACAACGGCATGGCTACATCTGCAGCCGTCTCAGGCACCGGCAGCAGCTGCCCGCGGTCATCAGCAAAAAATAGTTTCTGTAAGAAGAAAGTCGCCAGATGATTGCTTTGTATGTCAGATATGGCACAGAATATTGTGTTGTGGTTGAAGAAAGCTTGTCTTGTTGGCATTGTATCTAAGACGCGGCATTTTTAAGGAATGCAAAGCAAATGTCTTGTCTGGTCCGATATGAGAAGCCACCTCCTGCTGCAGCCCTCCCTATCCCCATTCGATTCCGTCTGAAGCAAATTATTGCTACGTAAGTTGTGTAAATCTGAGCCTAGTATTGATATACTTTCTTCAATAAACCAAACAGAGAATCAAACAAGACTTATTTGTCAGTGAGAAGTGGATGCGAGCGCTGCGAACAGCAACTGCTCGCTAGTTCACGGTTTGCCCGCTATGGTGGCGCTAGTGTCGCTAGTGTTAGCAGGTCGGCCGAACTTCTCTCGCTTGGAGCTAGATGGGGATTAAAATTCAGAGGGAATGAATAGTGCCACGCTGTTTCTATATGGACAGAGCATGATCAAATCATAGGGACACCTTGCACTGCGATTGGTGACACACTCTACTCAGCAGCCCGGGTCCACTACAGTGGAAGGTGTACTCCGCGACCCAGGTCCGCCGCAGTGGACAGCGTGCTCTGCGACCCTGCTCCGCCACAGTGGACGGTGTGTACTTCACGGCCCTGGTCCGCCATAGTGGACGGTGTGCTCCGGGGCACTCGTCCGCCACAGTAGACGGTGTGCTCCGCGGCCCTGGTTCGCCAAAGTGGACTTCATGGTTGGAGAAACCGGGCTTTTCCTGGATTTTTCCTATCTGTAGCATGATCCTCTTCACAAAATTATTATCCGTGTTTTCCATTTGGACGTTTAGTGGTGTTATTCGACAATGAATTTCCCTGTGGTAAAGTGCTCCAGATTCACTGGAAACTGCAAAGTGATATTCTGATGTCACAGGTGTGTATGAAAATATCCTCCCCGACCCTGAACTCGTCCAATCACAACTTTGGCTTCGCCCCTCCCTAATGTTAGGCGCCAAAGAAATACTTTCACTGATTGTCGTCACAGTTCAGGTCTGCTGTGCTCCGATACTCCATCAAGGCCGGTGTGTTTTAACCTGCATCTGATCGCTGAAACATTTTTATTTAAGCCGGTGTGTGCTTGTTGGTGTGTGGAGTGAGGGGAAGGCGCTGACGGTGACGATGACGATATATCCGAGCCCACTGTATGGAACTGCAGTCGCATGCCATTATTCCGAGTTGTTATGTTGACATGTACTGTGTACCGCTCCTTTAATTGTCTGACTTCATCAGTTATTGGACGATTTTCCTCGTTCGTGAGTAAGCTGTATAAACATAAACATACACATCGTCGAATACAAACTAAGAATTTCTGAGATCTGAAAATATAGCGTGCGAAATCCGATGAGTTTTTGGTTGGGGGGGTCGTGCGTTGGCACTTCGGCCCCTCAATGTTTTTCAAAAATCGACACCGCTGCATACATATACATATATATGTATATATATATGCATGTATATGTATATGTATGCATATATAGTATATTCCGATGTTGCAGTTAATTCCTTCTTTCGTTGCATGGGTTTTTTACTCAAACAAGAATAATAATGTTCACTTTGCATACATACCTATGTTGTGTTTTCATACGCACATTGATACGGGATAATGGCACCGCAAGAGCACAATGGGACAGAGCCTGAGTACATTTCACATTTACATTTTATGCCATTCTGGTACCAAACGCCATTTCCGTCCTCGTTCCTGTCGTAGTTTCAATTCAGGTTGGCCGTGCTCAGTACGTTCTCTCCTGATTCCTCTGCCAGCGCTATTGACATGCAAATTCCGAGATCTTAGCCTCCAGTTGGCGGTTACCTTTTAGTATGGCTGGTTCTATGTCAGGAATCAACCACAGAAGGCCTAATGGACTGATACCTATGCATAGGTATCAGGCAAATATATCTACCAACGACAGAATAGGCGCTCAGTCAACCATCTGCCGTAAGCTCTCTCAATATAATGCCATAAATACTCCTAAACATCCGCGTTTCGTGCCTATTAACCCGCGCCGTGGGGGTGGGGGGTCTTCAACCGACCCCTCAGGTTTTTCGCGGATAATGAAAAATGGTGCATAGTAGCGCGTCGAAATTTGGCATATATTTTCCCACATCAATTTAGCATGTTGTGCCAAACTTTTGAAGTCGGTTCATCCAGGGTCAACGGGTTAGTCCAGGTGAAGTGAGGTTACCCAAAAAAGTTCAATCAGTTGTCACGCTTTAACGAATACAGATATTTTAACGAAACTTTCAGCGTTTGCTTATATTTAAGGATGCAACAAAAGAGAGAGAGAGATAGAGAGAGAGAGAGAGAGAGAGAGAGAGAGAGAGAGAGAGAGAGAGAGAGAGAGAGAGAGAGAGAGAGAGAGAGAGAGAGAGAGAGAGAGAGAGAGAGAGAGAGAGAGAGAGAGAGAAAGGAGGGCTACAAAAATGGTGAATGCTATTAGCAACCTGGCATATGAGGGAAGATTAATCAAATTTACTATGTTTTCACTTAGACATAGAAGGCTGAGAGGATATCTCATTGAGGTCTATACATCTGTCCATGGTCTGGAGAAGGGACATCTCAGATAAATGTTTCAATTGATCAGATATGATGGAATTAGAGGCCATCAATTCGAAATTAAAGTTAACCACAGGAGAACAAGGTTTAGACAGTCTTTTTCACCAACAGGGATATAAGACACTGGAACCAGCTGCCAGAAACCATTATCAGTAGCAACACATTGAACATCTTTAAAAACAGCATAGACAATAATTATAAGAATAGAGAGCTTGCTTTTCAGTATTCCAGGGAGGACTGATCGACGGATTTGGTGGGCAAACAAGACACTAAGTAGGTACCAAGGTAAGTAAGAGGCCTAAGAAACAATAGCCAAAGGAAAGCCATAAGAAATGACCACAATGACAACAGTTCCCGTCACCAACCATGATCTCCTGTTTTAAACTCCACGTACAAATTTCCCAGATTCGACTGGACAACGGCAAATAATTCCCCGATAACACCTGATGTGGCTTTGGATGCATTCGTCTAATCATTCGGTAAGGATGCAATGCAGTAGCGAACTATTGGCCTAGCAGAGAAGGTATAAACTACTCTTTGCGATCGTTGGATGTTCGGTTTTTGAACTTTATGATTCATGGACGTTTTGTTTTTAGATGTTATGATTCTTGTACTTTATTATTCTTGGATGTTTGTAATTGAACTAATCGTCTTTGGATGTTAGGTTTTTGGATGTTCTGAATCACCACCGCTAGAGCTTGTCATCTAAAGAAAGTAAAATGTTGTGCACTGTATAAATACTTGTCAGCGCATGTGAGTGAGCTTAGCTTAGTTAGTTATTTGGGTTTTAGGGCGCATCAACTGCAGTGGTTATACAGCGCCCATGAGTGAGCTTAGCATGCTGTGTTGTGTTGTCATTATTAGTCGTATGCAATACTGCATTTTCCTTAGGCAGATACTAGGGACCTAGGTAGGTAGGTAGGTAGGTACCGACCTACCTACATACCTACCTGCCTACCTACCTGCCTACCTACCATTAATTCACCTTATTTTCTTTTAAGTTCGTTTACGTTTTCCTTTGTTTTGTTTAGCCGTGTCGGGAAGACCAGGTTGCTCCGGGGTTGGTGGTATCTAGAGCAAGTTTTACACACATTTTAGGTACCTACCTCCATGAAACATACAAAGCAGTGAGGTTTGTTAAGTCAGGTCAGGTTAGCTTTGTTGTAAGTTAAAAGAAATGTGCAATTTTTTTAAAAACTTTCAAATTAGTCGGTATTATTGCAGATCAAGGTAACTTGATTCACTACTTTTGACATGACTAAGATGATGGGACCACTTATTTTTTATATGAAAAATTGCTTTTCAGATAGCAAGGATGTGCATATACATATACATGCATTTTTGGGATTCATGCAAGGCAAAGGGCTGTTTAACACAATCACATCAAGCTGAAGCAGGAATAACACAAGGTGACTCAAAGTGTGATGCACAAACACCCCAGGATTGGTAATCAAATCACTTCTGACCAGAATGCATCTATTCTTGTCTTGAACTGATTTAACATGGTTAAATTTGAGCAGGCTACTTGTTCTGGGAGTGAGTTCCAGTCTGTGACTGCATAAACATGCAGATGGTTTTGTCTCACTCTTGTAGCTGTAGCAAGCTTTGCCACCTTCAAGGAGTGGCCTCTGGTGGACAGGTGTGGTTACAACCAAACCATGTCTTCTTGGTGCAAGCTGAGACAGTGTCCTAAAATTACTTCACCATTAACTGTGTGGATGAAGAAAGAAGTTGCTTGGGAATAGGGAAAGATGGGAAGAAAATAAAGGATTGTCACTTCAGGATTTAAAAATCGGAATGCCTTTCACTTCAGTCACATGCATTTTACATTTTTTTTAGCAGTCGTGAGTATAATGATTGCCCACACATGTAGTAAAATGGTAAAAACCGAAGACAAGGATGAAATAGCACAATTCCATTAACTGTGAATTTCCAGGCCACATGGTCAATTATTTTACACTGAGCTGAGATGACCATGCAACAACCAGTACATGAGGATCATATCACCATCATGCCTCCTATATTGTAGTGAATGGAGTTACAGCACTTGTAGACAGTCATACAGAAGGTGTCTGATTTTGGTCACTAGCTTGATTGCTCAGTGCTCTCAACCATATTTTGGTTGGCCTTATTAAAAGAACCAGTAAATATTGCAATAAAGGTATATGTTGATTTTTGCTCATTTATTTTTTTGAATGCAATGCTTTTTGACATCAGTAAGATGATATGAGCATTTATTTTCTCTGCAAATGATTACTTTTCAGTCAATGGCAGTCAATACAATTGATGTTGTAGGCACACCTTAATCAGATGGTCATGTCTGTCACTCATTTGTTTCTTAACCTTACCTAACATAACCTAGGTGCTTAGGTTAGGTTAGGTTTGCAATAATATAGAATACATGATTGCATAAGTTAATCTAACCTAACCTAGCTGGAAAACCAATGGGCTGTATAATTGTATGACCAACACAGTCAATGTGCCCAAATAACCAACCAACCAGAAAACCAGAATAGTCCAAAGCAATTTTTTTGGCCAAGCTGCATGTCATTTCTGGTCAAACCACAATGAAGTTCAGGAAGTTTAGTAAAGGTTCCTACTGAACTCAATTCCCCTCTTTATAACACTACCTACCAAACTCTTTCGAGGATATGTTGTGATAGGACACATTGGTCAAAGGTTGCAGGTTTGTTGGGCTGCAAGTATTCTTTCTTCGGAGTAAATGTCCAATTAAGGCAGAAACATCAGGTTTTTGGTGTCCAAGCATATTTAATCAAGTGCATGAAGTATTGAATTTCTTCTATATCACATCTGTGACACACCAGGTATGGATAATTATATGAGATGGGCTATATTTGTGGAGTGAATATTATCATAGTGAATTTCTTTGCCAACTGACAAGTAATAATTTGCAGATAAAATAAGTGGTCACATCATCTTACGTCAAAAAGCACATTCTCCCAAAAATGAACAAAAGTCAACATCTACCTTGATTTCAATATTTACCAAAGAACTCCACACTACATTGCAATATTCTAGGTCTGGTCTGACCAAAGATTTGCATGAGGGGAAGCATCTGAGCATCAATTTGTGCAAAGGATCTCTAAGAAGTCTGAGAACTATGTCGGCATTTGAACTTCTGAATCTACTTGCGTTCAGAACTTCATATCTTCATCAACTAGGACACCTAAATCCTTTCCTTTGTGACTTGGTGTAGCTGGTCGATACATGGGCTATATGTGTGCTGCCAGTTCTTGCTTCAAAGATGAAGTATTTTGCACTTGGTTGGGTTGAAGGGCATAATCCATTTTTCAGACCACTGCCCTAATGCATCAAGATCTGATGGCATTTGGTCCAGGCCTGAGATTGTAAATGCTGCAATGCAACTTTGTGTCATCTGCAAATGCTTCAAGCCATAATTCACACACTCTGGGAGGTCATAGAGAGTTCAGCCAATCGATGACCCTTGGGATATCCCACCAGTGACCATAGCATAATAAGAATTTGCTTCATTTACCACAACTCTTTGGTGTCTCCCAGGCAAAATGATTACATCCATGTCAGAACCTTTCCTCAACTTCCCAAGTTGTGCAGTTTCCCAAGCGGTTGCTGGTGGGGGACAGTGTCAAGTGCTTTTATAAAATTAAAGTATGCAACATCCACAAGATCACCATCCTCCATAAACATCTGGGTCCAATCCTCCATTGTAGCCAGAAGTTGAGAAGTGCAGGATTCATTTGGTACAAAGCCATGCTGGGTTTCATGAAGTTGTCCAGTAGTCCAAAATTATAGATTAAAGTACCTTGTACACTACTGAAGTCAGACTAATGGAGTGGTAGTTGGAGGCAGTCTTGCTTTCAACCTTTCCAACAAATGGGAGTAATTTTGGCGATCTGCCAATCCTTAGGAATCATGCCAAGGTCCATAGACTTCTTGAACAACATGCATAATGGGACACTTAGTGAGGAGGCCAACACGTGGAGGACCTTGGGGTGGATACTGTCAGGTCTTGGTGAAGAAGCAGAGTTTAATCTTGTTAGCTTAGCTTTCACTGCAGTTGGGAATATAGCAGTGTCTTCAAGGAGAGTCTGCTATTATTCTGCTAATAGACTCTTCCATATTTTGCTTGTCCTCATTTTTTAAAACAAATGTCATTTTTTGCCTCATGTGAAACTATTTGTTATGAGTGAACCAGAATATGTATGTGACATTTGCTTTATGCACATGTCAATTGTTATGTTGGGGTGGGCTGCATTGTCCTTTCTTTCATTTAACTGCAAGGCAGCACCATTATTCTGGCAATGCTTTGAGCTGCTTTATTTTATAACTGTATCTAAGCATTTCTTATTTTCAGATCCGAATAATGCAGCATAAGCACACAGAGAGTGAAGAGGAGGAGGATGCTGATTACCCTAAGAAGAATTCAAATGTGTTGTCTTTATGGGGAAATGAGAAAACAATGAACCTCAACCCTCTTCTTCTTACAAACATACAGTCTTCACATTACTTCAAAGGTATTGTTCTGAATCATACAATATACCTGCTGTCATGCTAAGATGTTTATCTACTTTCCTTCACCATTGTCTTCTTCCTTCTTTCAACTTGCCATTATATCCTCATTTCAGTCAACTAGGTTAAGCACATGCAATTGTGTGTCAAGCAACCATTTACATTAATGCTGAGACAAACATTTTGGGATATGCTCAGCTATTGATACATGTTTTCTGTCTAGCATATACTTTCACGTCCACATCATAGCATGCAAGCAGATTCATGAAGTCGGGTGTGAATGGCAGACACAATGCTGTGCTATCTATTTTGCTGCATTCCAACACGGTGCAGATGTCAAGTTTTCAACACATCAGGATTCCAACATGGTGCTGATATGCCCAGTTTTCAACACATCAACATTGGAGATGTGCCAAGTTTTCATGTCGCTAAAGGCTACTGGCATAATAAGATGCATTGCTTGAGCCATGTTCAGAAGCCTTGTGTGTGGGTGTGTGAAGCTACATAGATTTTGTAGTGCCATTAATCCCCTCTGTAGCATCGGTGATGCTTTCAATTCACAATCTGTGCATTTGGAAGTGTTATGGCCAGCTTGTCAAGTGTCGGTGTGCTCGTCTCAATAGCGTCCTCACCTATTGTTAGAGCAATGTGAGATTGGTGTTCTAGCGATAAGTGTAGTCTGAGACCCACCAAGCTGTTACGAAATCATTGCCCGACACTTCCACTAACATCACGCTCCACGCTCGTGTGGCTACCCGCCAGGTTCTGATAGTCGCACCCCCGGCGGCCTGACCTTGCCTCAATGTTCTGTACACCGTCCATTACCATTTATCTGTATACCGTTCATTCGCGTATGGCAATTATGCGAAATGACCTTCGTTCGCAAACAGACAGCCAAACTCCACCCTGGGTGGGGTGCTGACTGTCCGGTCATGGCCACCAAAGCGGTAGGAGAACCGAATCGGTGCCTGTCCGAGCTCACTGTCTGACCATATAGTGCGTCTATGAGTGCACTGTCTGATCTCGTGGTGCATGCTCGGCATAATGCATATTCCTATGTTCCAACATAGTGCTGATGGTACTCTAACGTGCCACCAGTGAACCTGTTTGAGTACAAGACATACCACGAGGTGATCGACGAGATCTACTACAACGTCACTCATCTGGAGCCGTGGGAGAAGGGCAGCAGGAAGACGGGCGGTCAAACTGGCATGTGCGGCGGGGTAAGTATAAGGTGAACGACGCTAGGCACAACACTAGGAATCTGTAAAATCCACTTTCACATAAATTTAATATCTAGATATGTTAGCAACACTAGTATGAAAGGGTTTCCGATAGTATCTTGTGCGGGTGTTGTCATAATTTTATGTGTCGGAATGTTGGTTTCATAAACTGCTGTGCGGAAGATGTGTTGTCCAGTGCTGTTACCTCCAGAATGTTGTTTCTCTTCCTTTCCTGCAGTTTATGTGCCCATAGGTTCCAATTACCAACCAACCAATCTTATTTTTGCATGGATGCATGTGAAAGCTGGTTGATGTTTGATTATGAATGTTATTTTGTGGGAGGGTAGGGATAAAAAAGCAAGTTGGATTCGTGCCATTATTGTGAATGTCTCATTTGGAAGCATGAAATGTGATGCACTCTTATCATTGAGCTATAATTGTGCAATATGAATCGGTGACTGTCAAAGGTATGCTATGAGCATATTGGAGTTGAAACTGAAGGTCGTCATTATTATTTCCTGACTGGCCTGAGTGAAGTGTTCTGTCACCAGCATTGGCCGGACGTACATGCTCTCCCTTCCTGCCGGCATCAAAAGCAGATGACGACGTATGGCCTCAGCTGCTGAGTGTGTTGTAAAGTCACAACTCATCCGATCCGTACGATTCAGAAAAGAATATACTTGTAATATGAGGGACATCCTTTAGCGACGCCTGGAACAGTTAACAGTTATGGGCGCTAAATGATCTCGTAGTAGGCGCGCCCTTAAACCCAAATAGTCAATCAATCAACCAATCCATCCCATTACGCCATGGGGATGGGGGAGCGGACCCTTTCCATCAGATGCACTGGCTCTTAAGATGGCTTCATAAGGTAATGCGTGCATTTACATAGCACAAATGTGCATAAACGGAAATACACGTTGACAGTCCGTAGACGAGCGTGTCATTGGCGAAATCATGGCGCCCATAGGCCCAAATAACCAACCGACCTCGACAACAAAGGGTGATTATCAGTAGTTTCCTGTTTGGACAAGTTATCGTGAAAGCTGACGCCCGAATACACAAATGACAAGCCAGGAGAAAAACACACTCCGCTCCCCCATACACGCATCCTATTAGCAAGCTATGTGGTGTTTAGTACTCTTGGTGACCTCATGGTTGTTCAGTTTGCGCATGTTTTGTAACTCCTGGGAAGACCGACAAAAAGTATATTTTCCGATAATGGGCTGCTCACTTGTGTCGGTGGTTTTGTCATGACCGAATGAAACTGAACACAACACACTTAGATGATTGCTAGGTGCGATTGATAGCCACGCCAAGAGACGTGTCCGATACGACCCTCCCCTTTCGTGGAAATGTTTGACTGCTGCAAATTTGAGGTACACTCACATCGACTCGGTCTGGAGATTCGAGTTGGCCATGACTGTGGTGTATCTGAGCAGGCACTAGATGCTCGTCTGGCTGTCGATGGCTCGTTGACGGCCGTCTGCGACAGGTCCGCGGAGTCGGCGCCGGAGGTATTGTATCAACCGCCTTCTCGTGTCTCTACAAGCTGTTCACACTGAAGCTAACCAGGAAACAGGTCGTGGGGCTGCTCAAGCACACGGATTCGCCGTACCTGCGCGGTCTGGGCTTCATGTACCTCAGGTGTGTGCCTATGAAGCTAGCAGACTTCCCGAATCTGTGTTTATTTTAAAGTCTTGTGAAGCACCACGCACTCAGTCAGTCAGTCAACGGCCCAATGGCCTGTTCGTGTAACCCTGATTACTCGTCATGTCTGTCGTGTCCTATGCTTCATATCAGTTACCTACTTACTGTTGGTGAAAAACGTGGCCGATCCCTTACCCGTGACCTCGCTGCAAATTGAAGCGCTGTATTTTTATGCACTGGAGCGTTACTTTTTGGTATGAACTAGTGACAGTGTTCTGACAGAGTATGCGCAGTCGGGCACCCTGATGATATTCAACAAGTGCTTGTGGCGTACCTGAAGGACTCTACTGAGTTCGTGGACATCAGGCTGGTATAAGGCCGGCCAGTGGGATGAAACCTAGCCCCCGTCGAATGTCCTCAAGGACTCAAACGCATGAAGATATCGGCACGACATACCCACAATTTTGCTTCATGACATCACGTAGTTGTCGCAAATCGTGGAAGTAAGACATTTTGTTTTCAAAGTACATTACAAAATCTACCTGACGAGTAACATGCATTTATTCTGAATCAAATGCTATTAACATGCTTGTAAAACTCGAAGTTATCCTGCAAAGTTATACCTAGATTACAATTATAACAGGTTGTGCTGATAGGCTGGTAGGATTGGAGTAAAGATGGCAATTTTAAACAGACCAAGATATGACATCATTGCTGATAGGCCGCAATGAGGAACATGTTCATATCGCATTATATTTTATGGAAATATGCTACCCAAGGTCTTGTCCAATCTGCAAAATATTGTTTTAAAATATCAACAAGGCGCCCTTGGCTGGTCAATATAGCACGCAAAGTTCACACACTGACGAAATCAGTGTGGCACAGCAAAACGCTTGAAGTAGACAACAAAAACATTACAGCATAAAATAATATGGCTGGCACCGACAGCTGGAATAAAGAAAGAATGGTAAGCATCGAAATTTTCAGTGCCAATATGCGAAATGCCACCAGATCGTATTAGAGTTCGTATGCTTTGCAGGCTGGATTCTGGCTCGATATTCCTCGACGTGTTTGTAGGTAGTATTTGACGTCGACCATATTTGTGCTACTCCCTTATATATATTTTCAACACAATATTCAGTACAAGATCATAGCCATTGTATGTACAGACAATCTACCAGGTGTCTAAGAACCATGCAGGCAGTTTTGTGTATACAATGCTTGGAATGCTTGCAACAACTTGGACACAGTTTAGTTTTCGAATATAATTTTGCGCATTTGCGGTATTGACCCGTTTTAACCGGCTGAACCTGTTTCTGGTCACTAACATGACTAAAACTAGTTCTAGCATTTTTTTTCCAACTGCTTTCTGCTTTGATCGGATAGATGTGCTATATTAAGTATCAGGAAGTGGTGCAGTGTGGTGAACTTTAAGGTTCTGCACCACGAACCGCACAATGCTGTTATGTCCTTTATATCAAACGTGTCTGTTGTTGTGGTGCCCGCTAGATGATTTCCCGGGCGGCTAGTTCAAATTGACCGCAATTTATGAGCGAACCGAAGCACAGTACACTACTGTGCGCTGGCTCGGTCGTTGCATGTGACGGTTGTGCTGACACGGTCGCCGTGTCACGATTGTGTGCTGGCACAGTCGCCGTGTGACGATTGTGCGCTGGCACGGTCGCTGTATGTGACGTTACACTAACAGTGCCGCTGTGTGGCTGCAGATATACCCAGCCGCCAGCCGACCTCTGGACCTGGTACGAGCCTTATTTGGAGGACGAAGAGGTGAGTACGCCGTCAGCTGGCGCCGCTGGTCGCGGGCCGGCACGGAGGAACCGGTCGCACTGTTGGGCAGCATCAGGTCATCACCAGCGGTCTAGAAGCACCGGCCGTCAGCACCGGAAACACCGAGCCGTGCCGTTCTGTTGGCCGTGGCCAGGCGGTGGCAGCTGTCAGTATGCAGGTGTGGTAGGTCGCACGTTCAGCTGTTGGCCGGTTTGCCGTGAGCGCGGTGCAGTGTACGTGGGGGGTCGCTGTGTGCTACTGCTGACGCCCTGTACTGGCAGCAGTCGACCTCTGACGGAGCCGGCCGGCCAGCTGCGGCGACAGCGGCTGCGGCTGCATCACAGTCCGGCGGCGCCCGTCCCCGGGCACCGGTTGGCCGGCCGCCGCCAACTCGCCGGCCGCTGCGCGCACTCCAAGTAATCATATCGACCGCGCTCTCGCCTTGCTCGTGTACAGCGCGGTCACACGCTCTGCATATGACCCGGTATCACCGTCGTGTCGATATTGTTGCGCGATGCGTTGCTGTCCCTGTGTCGCCGCCCTTGACAACACCCCCCTCACAGCTCCCTGTTCGCGTCTCTAACTGCTTCTTAGACAGTTAGAGGCGCGAACAGGGTTCCTGACCGTGCCCCTGATAGCGTCCCCGACAACGCCTCTGACACCTCCCCTGGCCGTGCCCCTGGTCGTGCCCCTGGTCGAGCCTCTGATCGCGCCTATGAAGGTGCCCGCGCTCACTTGTTTCTGTTTGTGTCGGCAGACTATCGACATTAAGGCCGGCGGTGATGGAGATGACCATCGGCGTCATGTGCCGCAAGATGATGGTCAAACTGGACTGGTATGGCACACTGTTTCCGCGCATACCCGTCCCCATACAGGTGAGTGTGGTTGCGACCACTGGCCGATCTAGCCCACCTGTTTAGGGGAGGGGTAACTTTCGGTTTTCGGCGACAGCTCA